>JAQSEB010000088.1:0-102916 GCA_030063045.1 Pratylenchus scribneri | reverse complement strand
TCTTATCCTAACATTCATCCTCTTCTTCATATTCCATCTTCCTCTTATTTTTTTCTTCTCATCCTAACATTCATCCTCTTCTTCATATTCCTTTATCCTCTTATTTTTTTTCTCATCCTAGCATTCATCCTCTTCTTCATCTTCCATCATCCTCTTATATTTTCTCATCCTCTTATTAATCTCATATTCATCTTTTTTTTCTGCCAATTTTACTCTTTTCCTTCTCCTATTCACTCATTCTCTCATCTTCCCACTCATCTCATTTCATCCTCCCATTCATCTATTCTCATCCTTCTATTAATCCATTTCCATCATCCTTTCATCTTACATCCAAAATCTTTGGAAAAATGCACAATTTTACAAATTGAGGAAAATTTTAGTCAAGAAAAATTTGATGCCTAATTTTTAATTAAAATCTCTAAAATATGGCAACTAGATAATACTAGACGACCCTGAATAAGTCTGATATTAACGAAAGTGAAAATATATTCATTTATTCCTCTCTAATTTTCAGAAAATCAACAAACACGCCTGTTCATTTCGCATTGTGGCATAAACAGTATATTCGAAGCCATCCAGTTTTCTAAGTGAATTTTGTTCCGCCATTTTTGCCTACACCCGGAACCCTGAATCATAGCATTTTTGAGTTCATATTCATATAAATAGGGTATGAAAATATATAGAACAAGAACACGTTCTTCATCGCCGCTTGCAAGTGTGGGATACTTATATAATGGCATATGAGATTTAGGGGGAATTTCATATGATGGAATATGCTCAGGACAGAGAAAATGAAAGCTATTTTGTGGAAATAATCCGGATTGATGGATGCCATTGAATCATATTTTTTCCCGAAAAATTTGTGCATTTTGGCCATATGCCTTCTCAATTTCATTGCGAATTTTGGTAAAGATCTCCAAACTTTCAATGGATGGAGAGGCCCTTTTTTCCCTAGATTCCCTTGCCATCTTTTATAGAATTAATTGAATAAAATGAATTTAAATTAAGGCTGCTAATCCAGAGCTGCTGTAAAACGCTCCTTTTGTACTTTTATTTGACATGATTTTGTCGAATTTTGCAAAAATTGAAAAAAAAGGGTGGCAAAAAGGGTCAAATATGGCAATATGGGATTAAATAGCGAAATATGGGAATAAAAGTTCATCATTTTGAGTTCATACCAAGCTAGAAATGCTTTTTTTGTGCTTTTTAGACTTTTCGAAATGTTAGGAAAAAATATGGTTTTCCATATATTTTCATACCCTAGCCATAAGGCATGGTAAAATCTGCTGCAGGTATCATTTTTATGATATGCTTATAAGCCAAATTGTTAGTTATCGTCGTTCGCGCATTTTATCATTGTGGCCCTCTCATTCTCTTTCAAAATTTGCAGCAGGCATCATTTCCATTTTGAGTAGGCCTCAATTGTGTGTGCCTTTTTATTGAATTTTTGATTAGCCGCATTTGGCAGCAGCTGGATTAAATGAAACATCTGTCAAATTAAGTTTTATTATTACATTTTTTTGATTATGTTTGTAACACTTAATTAAAATGATTAAGCAGTAAAAGAAGAAGCAAATTTAAAGGTGCGGAACTATTTTTCAATTGGCATGATTTAAAGAATTTTGTGCATCAAAGTCCTGCTATAGAAATTAGAGGCCAATTTCTCCATCATCTGTCTATCAAAATTCTCATCAACAACAACAAATGGCACAACGATACAAAAACAATGCCAAGGAAATTGATGCCATTGAAATGGCCAAATTTGATGGATGGTTCGGTGGAATTCTCACCATTCTACTCGCCTTCCTCATTTTTGGCCAAATCATTGTGATGGGCTTTGTTTGCATTCGACGCCATAAAAATCAATGCCAACGCCAAAGACAGCAACATCGGCGGCATGGAATGAATGGGTCAAATGATGGAAATGGAGGACTTCGACGAACGAGGCAAGTTTTCCTAACAAGGAAAATTTTTATATAAATTTTTATTTGTGTATTCTAGGCTTACTCAATTTTTGTTGATTATTGTTTTTGAAAGCTTTTACTATTTGGTTTAAGCTTTATGTAGAGTATTTTATTATGAAAATGATTAATGAAACATAAATTAACTATAGAAAATTATGATTGAAAAATGAAAATTACCAATTTTTTTCTTATTTAGCTTCTTTTTTTTGCCATAATTTTACATTTTTTAACAAATCCAAATATAAAAATCCACTAATTCTCACAAAATTATTAATAATAAGAATTGGTTTATGAGGTTTATTAAAGTTATTTTTTCTGTAAAAATATTTAAATACTATTTAGGGTCCGTTTTGTTGCGGTTGGCTTCAAAAGGAATGAGGATGATGCATCATTGGCATCCAAAAGAAAAGAATTTGAAAATGACGATGAAGAAATTTGCAGCATTGAAATGTGAATAAAAGAGAAAAACAAACATATATTCATAAAAGAATATTAAAGCAATGAATAAATAATAAAAATAATTTTAATTTTCACCAATTATTAATTGTGGTCTATTTTATCAATAAATGGCCATTAAATCAGTAATGTCCTTATTAAACAATTCATACATTCAGCTTGTGGCCTCATAAAAGTTTATCTTTAGACAAGAGTCGTAAATATATTTGCAAATAAATGTAAATTTATTGGAATATAAGTATATATGTCTATTAATTTGTAAAAAATTACATGGAATCGTTTTGATAATTTTGATGACTGTTAAATTGACAAATTTTAAAGAAAATTGACGCTAAATTAATTAATTAAATTTGAATCAATAATCCCTTGATTAATTTTATTTGTCTTAAAATAATTTTTTTATTAATAAAATTACTTAAATTTATTTAATTTTTAAAGAACCAACCTCTCAGTTCACCATTCTTAGTAAAAAGAGTCGGTAGCCTTTGTCAGCAAAATTATAGCCAAATAATGTGTATAGTCCAGAGCCAACAATTGAGCCCTCTTTCTCAAAGCCTGAATCAGTTCTATTGAATAATTGGGATGTTCCATTAGAACTATAGAAAAAAGCATGAGAAGGGATTAAGACAATGCCTACGTGCTACAATAAAATTTATATGATATGCATATTGTGATATCTTAAAGTAGTAACGAAAAATGTTCATACTTTTTTTTTAAAATTGATGGTTTTGGTATTTTTAGTTATTCTTATAATAACCATTTTGTAATATTTATTATTTTTCTGCTACTGACATATATTTCAATTGAATAAAATGTTGAAAATGTTTGTTCAATAAAAAATATTTTTGCTAGGAATCCATTTAAAGGTGCCAACTTCTATATAAGATTTTTAATAAGCCAACAACTCAACTATAAACTTATTGATACTTACGGATTTTATTCAAAATCTACCCACAAAAATGTTTGGTTGGAAAAATTCCCTCCTCAATTCCACAATCAAAAATTTCCATATTATCTATTTTTTATTCTATTTCGGGGATTAATTTTTAAGGCAGCAAAGCGGCGTCGGCAAATTCATACAATGTTCATAATAATATTTATATTTATTGAATTGATAATCCAACCAAAAAACAGATTAGTCAATTTAACAATGGGCAAATAATATTTTTCGATGTATTGAATTGAAATCGTGTATGTACATAAAATTCCAATCATTAAATCATGGCGAATATTCTAAAACTTGATGAATCTTTTAAAACTTGACGAACATTTTGGCGTTCGTCAAAAAGGAATTTGTTAGCCACTATCAATTCGGAATAAGTCCAAAAATTTGAAAAATAAATAACTAAAAATGAAAAGAATTTAAATTAAAATAAACAATTAGTCTAATACATTTAGATTAACTTTTTTAATAAATATTTTTGGCAATTTTTACAAAATTATTTTTATTTTCTTTCTTATAAATTGTTTCCTATTTAATGAAATAATTTGAATAAAAATTTTTCCTCTTTATAAAATTCACGGAGTTCAAACATTAATTAAATCATTTGAATTGTATTAACTGATTATAAATCATGACTCTCTTAATTTTTGATCTCATTCATAAATATTCCTTATCTTAATTTATATCTTTACAGCAATTTTTAAATTTATATGTTCCTTATTTTAATTTAGCAGGTGCAACTGCTGCCTATTTCATAAAATTTATAATACTATGAATTAAATTATTGAAAATATCCATTTTATGTTTTATCGAATATTTGGTTAACAATTTTAGCCAAACACACAAACTCGCTAACTCAATGTCCCAACATTTTCCCACGATGCTAAAAATCAAATAGAAATGTTTGTATTGGCCAAATTTGCAGCTTTCACTTTTGTTTGCAGGCCGTTATATTGTTCTCAAAATATTTTTGAAATGCGGAAATAATAATTTTTCCTTCTATTTCTTTTTTCTTATTTATGTATACATCTACCACCATTGCTTATAAACTCAAACATTTGATTATATTTACCCATGCATATTTTGTTCTTTAATTTAAATATATATTAAATTCATGTATTTTTTCATTTTAAGAATGTATGAGAAATTTATAGATCTTCTTTTGTAGTAATGGGCGTATTGATTCCTGGACAAGCCATTTCATCTGATTCGTCTGAACAATCTATGGGACCATTACATCGTACATCCTTATCAAGGCAGTCCCCGTTAAAACACATAAAAGTGTTTGGTGGACAATGTTCTTTTATCTTGCAAAGTTTAGGAGTTTCATCCTGAAAAAAATTTTAATAATCAGAATGATTAATCAGTTAATGAAATTATTATATTATTCAAAGTTATCAAAATTTACGATATTCTTATTATCGTAGGTGGCCATTCAAATATATTTTATCATAAATGGGATTAATAATATCCAAAAAAGGATTCTATAACTTTCGAACCTGAAATCCAATAAATTTCCCCCAACCCAAGATCTATTCAATTTTTCGAGCTCTCTCGAATGAGGTGAATGAGTTATCAATCTGCCATATCGATCAACCAGATAAAAATCCCCTATATATGTTAAGAAAGACTCCAAATAAAAACGTTAATCAAAAATTAGATGTTAAGAAATATTTCAAGAAAATTTTTAAAAATCATGTGATTGATTAGAATATCAATTTATTATTATTTAATGAAATTTATCACCATTCTCTTATTCTTAATAATGTGGCAGAGTATATGATGGATTTAATAAATTTATAAAATCTATTCATTAAAACTTAATGACCAAACTTATTATTAGGAAAGGAAAAATTTTAATTATATAATAATGCTCAAAATTTTAATTCTAAAACATAATATAAAAATAAATTTTATAGGAGCTTTTTAATTTTAAATAAAATATAAAATAATATTGCTTTCAATAATTTGAATTCAATAAAGTTAACTTACACTTGAATCCTCACAATCATGTATATTGTCGCAAGTCCACAAAAAAGGGTATGCAGCGACGAAAAGAAGGGTTCACCGTTGGACCACAATCGAAATCCCCACCACAAAAGTCTTAATTTGATATATTTCAAAATTCTTTTATAATAAAAGTTTTTATTAATTATTTTAATTTATCTTATTGTCAATTAGAGGAATTATTCAGAAAATTTATTACGAATTTTTAATTTGTATTGGATGAGACTAATTTAACTATAAATAATAAATAAAATAGATGCGATGAAAAAAATGGTAAAAAAGTTTAATTTATCTCATTCTTTTTATAAAATATTTCTTAAAATTTAGGTAGTAAAATAATGGAATTTGGGGGATGGAAAGGATAGGAAAATTTATATAAGATGCATTAATAACCTTAGTTTTTCTAGATAAATTCTGCAAAATAAAAAAAAATGCAAATGGAAAAAATTTTAAAAAAATATGCTTAATAAAGTAATAATATCTCTAATATTGAATGAATTTTAATTATTTTAACCTTTCCAGTCTTCTAGCACTACAAAGTAATAAATTTCTTAAATTTTTAAATATCTTTTCTTATTCCTAAATTATGGCTCTGAATTTTCTCAAAATAAAATAAGTGACATGATGATAAAAGTTTAATAAATGTGTATAAAATTACTTCTTTCAACCTCTGCGGCAATAATTGTGATGAATAAAATAATTAGAATTCGGAGAAAGAAATAGAACATAATTTTATTTTAATGAATTGTATGGATTTTAAAAATATTTTTAAAAATTTTAATTTTATTTTAAATATTTATTTTAAATATTTTATTAGTGATTTTGAATTGATGCTTTCCATCTTTTTCATTGCCGCTTTTAAAGAATCCATTCAGGGTGGTAAATTCATGCATTTACTTAATAAATTTTCATATTTTTCATGTAAATCTTCTCATTTCCCATTGGAATATTTCCTCACATTTATTTTTTATAAATATTATTCCCATGATGTGGCCAGGCACGGGGTGGTAAAAACCATTTTTTCATTCAATTAATTTTAATATTTTTCATGTAAATCCTTTCCCTATTCGAATCCATCTATTATTTAATTTTTTATGAATTGGGAATAATCCGTTCGCATTCTATTCTGTAAAATTTGATTAGCTTTTTGAAGAATTTTATTTTTCCCGGAAAGTTTAAAAATATTTCTTAAAGAATTATTTAAATTTATTCCATAAAGAATTAATTAAATTTATTCTGGTAAGAATTAAATAAATTTATTCCGGAAAGATTTAGCTTTTTAATATAAATTATGATTTATCTTAATAAAATAAACATTTTACATTTTTGAACCGAGGTCATGACCAAATTCCCGATTGATGGACAAATGTTCAGGCAAATTTCGGTATTTATTGTAAATTTGACCACTCGATTTTTCTAAAAAATTATATTTTAATTTTATTTTTTATTGATTCTACAATTTTCTTGGCCAGAGAACATAGAAGAAAATGAAAATAGCACAAACTATCGCTTTCAAAAAATCCCTAACAAGCTGAAACAAAATTTTATATTATTTTGTTAATAAACAATTAATGTAAAAATTTATTAAAAAATTATTTTTCAAATGAGTTAAATTGTGAAAATATTTTCTAAATTATTAAATATTTCTTAAAAGTGGACTCATTCAAAATGACATCATTTGAAAAATTTCGTCTTTTTAAAAATATTTTCAAATTTCAATTCTATATATTCTGATTTTGTAAAAATCCTGGCATTTTCTACAAGGCTAAATAATTCTCCTCACATATTTAAAAAAGTGACTTTATGGATTGAGGCAGGCAAAGTTGTCAAAATGCCGATTGAATGGAAAAGGAGGAAAAGCCGAAAAGTTGGTTTAATTTTTGCACCCAATTTGCCGCCATAAAATTGCGAATACAGAAGTAAATTTATGAAGAGAGGGAGGGCAATGAATTGGCACAGAAGGATAATGCCATTTTCATATCGAGTAAATTGGGCAATCAATTGGGGCGATGGAGTGGATAAATTCCAAATAGGAGCCCATAAAGAGGACATTTTCTTATTAGGGGGGGGGGGGGGTTGGGGTGGCAAAAGTGATTCTGTATCCTTTCAATCCAAACTTTTAAAGAGCCTGCAAAAACAAGAAGAAAAAAATGCGCAAGCAATTTCTCATTAATCCATTCCGCTACTTTTTATGAATGATTACAGATAAAATGGTTAATTAAGAAATGCACAAATTAAAAGATTTGTTCATTTTAGCAGAATTGCTTAGCCATATTGTGAATGGATTTTTTAATGAGAGAGGCGGTAGGCAAATGCATATACCGTATTTATTCTATTTTAAGCCCCGGGGCTTAAAAATTTCAGAGACCCTCCGAGGTGGGAACTTTTCTAATTTTGGAAACAAAAATTGCTTATTTCGGCCTAATTTCACCTCTAAATTGGTTAGTTTTGACATGAATTTTTCGATAGGGGGGCTTAAAATAGAGAGAGGGCTTCTAATAGAGAGGGGGCTTAAAATAGAATAAATACGGTATATGTCTATTAATTTTTAAAAGATCATACGAAATTATTTTGATAATTTTGATGACAAATTAAATTGACAAATCTTTAAAAAATTGTCGAAAGCAATGTTAAAAGCTTACGTAACCAGTATAATGTTTTTTTCTAATTTTTGGATTTATTTATTATTTTAGTTGTTTTTGTCAAAAATATCAGAATTTTATTTATTATTAAATAATCGATTATTGACAAAATTATATGTTCGTTTATTAACTCAGCATTTAACATTCAATATTTATATACATTATATCAAAAATTTGCGAATTAAAAAATACATAGGCTTGAAAATTGGAATATTAGATAAATATTTATAAAAAAAATTGATAATGCAAAGAATTCATTTTAAAAATTTATCGATTTTTCTAAAAGCATTTAGGATATTATTCATTTAACAATTATATGATTTGAAATTGGAAAAATTTTAATAGCTGATTGTTGTTGTTGTCTGCAAATAATTTTCAATAATTTTATCGATTTTTTAAATTCCTTTTCATAAGCTTTCCGGTAGTCAATGCTGAAATTAAAAAAAAATTCGAAAATATAATTTTATTTTTGAATATTCCAACCTATTAAAATAAAGAATTGGCGCATTCAACATCACTCCAACATTGAAAAAGAATGCACCATTGAACATGTTTAAATACCAAAATTGCAATGGTGTCAGTGGCAACAGGGCTAACTGGTAGAAAACGTGAAAGAATAAACTATAAAAGTAGGTCGCAACATTGATTAAGACAATTAGAAGCAGAGAATGGTATATTTTCTGTTGTCTTTCGGTGCTCACTTCTGCATAAATAAATAAAGATAAAATATTAATGATCAATCTGGGAGGGATCGATTTTCGATTTACTTTTGTTTCGGTCTATTTTATTCATTTTTAGCACCGAATGATTTTTGGAATTTTAAAAGAATGGAAAATTTAAAAAGATGGTATTTAATTTGGCGAAAAAAAAACATTGAAAACGGCGAAAAGATTATAATGGTCAAGTCGTTAAGTGGTTTGTCCTAGACCAATAAACCCTATACCCAATCGATATATGTCATCAAGACGCGCCGATTGGTATATATGTGGGCGCTAAAACTGAAACCCGCTAAAACTGAAATTAGCTAGCTAAAACTGAAATTCACACACTATTTCTCACTTTTTTGGTTAGAGATGCAGAGAAAAGTGAGAGTGACATAGGAAATATAAAGAAAGAAAGAAAAGGAGAGCATGTTAGAGAGTGTGGCAGACAGTTAGAGGAATTTCAGTTTTAGCTAGCTAATTTCAGTTTTAGCTGAAATTTCAGTTTTAGCGCTAACATATATTTTATCATAGTTTTATCAAAAATTAAGGGTTTAAAACCACTTAAACCATAAAAGGGGTTTTGGTTCAAAACCAATTAAACCATGAAAAATATATCATACGACATGTCTTGAAGAGTTCTATCCAATGGTATATGGTTTGTGAATTTTGGACAAAAACTTAAACCGTTATAATCTTTTCGCCATTTTCAATGTTTTTTTCGTTTTTCTAAATATTTACCAATTTAAAATATATAAATTCATCATCCCTTTCAATCGATCCCATCAATATTCAATGTCTTTAGGGCTATTTTGTACACAATCAATTATTATTATTTAATTATTTAACCGAATTAAAAAGCATTATAAATTTTATTTTAAGAAACCTGTACCATCATTTTTATTCGCTATTTTCTAATTCTAAAATTTAATATTGATGTTCGGATTGGCCACCGAATTCAGAATATGTCGAATTTGGAAATTCTCCCCCATAAAAGACATGCCTGTCTTCAACCGGACTTTGATTCCCACAAGCAAATATGCCAAAATTGTTGCCAAATTGATTCCCAATGCAGTAGACCACAAAAGGGGCCCAGCATTGGGCAAGACAAATAAATCGCCAAGCAAACCAGTGCAAGGCCAATCTGCCAAATTTTTTGCCGATGAAATCATTTGCTTTAGATAAAAAGCACAGATGCTGAAATTGATTAAAAGATGGCAAAAAATGTATTTGCTTTGGCTCAATTGGCGATAGTATAGTGGGGCCAACACGGAAAAGAGCCGATCCAAGCTGAGCAATGCAACCTTTAAAAAAATGAGCTTGTATATATTGCAGCCGATCTCGTTACGGCATGTACTAGTTATCGTACAGACTTGATCAGTCGCTCAATCAATTCGTCAGGGTCGGTTTTATTTATAAGATTTCAATTTCAAAATAATTTGATCAGTTTGAATGAACCAAAGTTATGGCCAATTGAAAATTCGGTTTTTTAAAACCGGTTTAACTAGAGTAGGGCTAGGTTCGGGCAGGGCTTAGAATAGGAAAAAAACGAGCGTTGGGATGCCGCTGGCGCGGCATCCCAACGCTCGCTAAAAATTTTAAACAAAAAAATGATGGAAAATTTATTAAAGTACAAATTCCGCTCCCTCTCCCTCATATTAATTAGATTTTATTGGAAATTAAATTTAATTAATTTCTCTTGATTATCTCCATCATCTCTCTAATTCATCATTTCGATTCTTATTCTACGCGATTACAGCTTGCGTCATTGCTACATCAGTGAGAATTAATTCGTTGCTTCTTTACTTTTCTATGAACTCCCGCATTTGTATTTGTACTGATTTTTTTCTTTAATTGATTCTTTGGAACGGTTCTTGATTCTTTTAATTCCCCTTTTTTAAACAATTCATAGTTTTTTGTTTTCATTCTCGAGAATTCCTGACATTTGATGATTTTTCGGCTTTTTGCGATTTATTCATGACCATTCACGGCATTTTATATATTATTCTCGACTATCCCGGCTTTTTGCCTTTCATTCTCGACCATTCCTGGCTTTTTGCCTTTCATTCTCGACCATTCCTGGCTTTTTGCCTTTCATTCTCGACCATTCCTGGCTTTTTGCCTTTCATTCTCGACTATTCCTGGCTTTTAATCCTTCATTTTCGACCATTCCCAGCATTTTTTAAAATTACCGGCTTTTCCTCTTCATCTTGAATTCAATCATGCCCGTTCCATATTCTTCCTTCCTATTTTTGGGATTTCCTTCTCATTCCAGACATTTCTAGCTCATTTACCTATTAATTATCGACTTTTTAAACTGAATCTCGATAAATTTCATTCAATATTATTATATTTAACTTATTAATGGCTTTACCTCTCATTCCAAGCTATTCTAACCTGGTTTTCTTTTTCCATTATTCCAATTAATTAAATGTTTAGGGGAGCGCCCGGTCGCCGCTGCGCGGCTCCCGGCCGCTCCCATTGGTTCAAAAATTACCATTTTTAACTCATTTCGTTATTTTCTATACTAATTAGGAAATTATCACAATAATTCCATATCATTTTACAATTATTTACAAATTTTCGCTTAAAATCTTTATTTTTTTTTAATATTTCTTTACTAATATTCCATTAATAATTAAAATTTTTCTCATTTAATTTATCAAATTATTTTTCAAAATGTTTATTTCTATACTAAAAATATTTTATTTTCTTTATTTCTTTATACTTCTTGTCTATAAACTATTTTTCTTTATTCCTTCACTACATCATTTAATTTTGGACAAAAAATCCAAAATTAAAAAAAAACAAAACGCCAATGGAAAAAATTTCAAAGTTGCATTTATTGCGGATTAGTATATTTAGACGAGCGTTGGGATGCCGCTTCGCGGCATCCCAACGCTCGCTAAAACTTTTTAAAATAAAAATGATGGAAAGCTTTAGAATCTTAGTTTCAGTTCTCTATAAATTGAACAAATGTACAAATTCCTCAAACTTATATTTGTTAAATATTATTGGAAAATCAGATTATTTAATTCTTGACAATACTTTAATTATGCCTCCAATTCATCATTACTATTTTATTTATTCATTTTTCAACTTTCCCTTCATTATCCATATCATTCTCAATAATTCCATGGATTTTTCTTTTCATTCTCGACTATTCCAGGCTTTCGTTGCTTCATTCTAGACTATTCCAGGCTTTCTTTGCTTCATTCTCGACTATTCCAGGCTTTCTTTGCTTCATTCTAGACTATTCCAGGCTTTCTTTGCTTCATTCTCGACTATTCCCGGCTTTCTTTGCTTCATTCTCGACTATTCCTGGCTTTCTTTGCTTCATTCTCGACTATTCCCGGCTTTCTTTGCTTCATTCTCGACTATTCCCGGCTTTCTTTGCTTCATTCTCGACTATTCCAGGCTTTCTTTGCTTCATTCTCGACTATTCCTGGCTTTCTTTGCTTCATTCTCGACTATTCCTGGCTTTCTTTGCTTCATTCTCGACTATTCCCAGCTTTCTTTGCTTCATTCTCGACTATTCCTGGCTTTCTTTGCTTCATTCTCGACTATTCCCGGCTTTCTTTGCTTCATTCTCGACTATTCCAGGCTTTCTTTGCTTCATTCTCGACTATTCCCAGCTTTTTACCTTTCATTCTCGACCATTCCCAGCTTTTTACCCTTCATTCTCGACCATTCCCAGCTTTTTACCCTTCATTCTCGACCATTCCCAGCTTTTTACCCTTCATTCTCGACCATTCCCAGCTTTTTACCCTTCATTCTCGACTATTCCAGCTTTTTGCCTTTCATTCTCGACTCCTTGAGTTTTTCTCAATTTTTTACCCATCATTATCGATTATTTCCGGTATTTATCACTTCATTCGTGAACTCATTCATGGCATTTCTAATTCATTTCCTCATTTTTCTATTATTATCGGCATTTTAAATCAGATCCCGATAAATATTAATTATTATCTTATTTAACTCATGAATCTCTCTACCACTTGTTCCGATCCAAACTATTTTAACTTATTCCCGAGTTTGCTATTACCTATTACATTATTCCAATGATTTAATTGCTTTAAGGAGCGCCCGGTCGCCGCTGCGCGGCTCCCGGCCGCTCCGATTGGTTCAAAATAATTAATTATCTCAATCATTTCTTAGCATTTTATACAATTATTTACAAAATTTGGCAAATTTTTACATTATTTTTTAATAATTCTCGGCTATACCATTAAAATAATTAAAAATTTTTCTCATTTAATATCATTCTAAAATATTTATTTTTCTTTATTTCTTTATATTTTATGTTTAAAAACTCTCTTTCTTTATTCTTTTACTATTTCATTTATTTTTGGATTTTATTTCATAATACAAAACGCCAACGTTAAAATATTCAAATGTCAATTTGTCCGGGAACTCTCCATTTAGTATATTTAGATTATTGCTCTAGGTGTCTATAAGCCGATATATGGCCATTAGTCACAAACTACAATGTCTGCAACTACACTATTTCTGGTCAGTGGAAAACGAGATCGGCTAGCCGATTTCGAGATCGGCTAAAAACGAGATCGGCAGCAACATATATAAAAATAAGGAAAAATGCAAAATTCTAAAATGAGTACAATTCTAATAAAATATTGAGTTGGAAATTTTTTAAGTCGTTAAAATCATTACACTATAACTGGGCGTCGTTTCAATTGGGGAAGTCGCTTATAGTTTATTAAGGACGAAAAGATTAATGATGTTTTTGTGTAAAATTAAAGAGTAAGCTTACTTTTGGCAATCGATAGAAATAAAATTTATTTTTATTGCTGCAGAATTAGAAAAATTATACTTAAAAAACATGAAAATTTTTCAAATTTATAATAATTTTTTTTAAATAGTTTTTTTAATCATGACTGTTAATTCCGAACCAAACAACTAAATTTTATATCTATCAAAGGCCAGAAGTAAGCTCTTTAATTTGTACCAAAATCATCAATAAAAGTTTCGTCCTTAATGAGTTTCAAGCGATGTCGCCCAGTTGAATGGTTCCGGGTAAAAATATGCTCGGGAGTCGAGACTAACTTGAATAGAGCCAGCAAGGCAGCCAATGACCGAATAACTTTGGATTGGGAACGCCAATCGGAGGGGATAGAAATTGATGCCACTCAACGCGAGGACAAAAAAATTGAAATAGCCCATTTGATGGAGAATTTCAAAGAAGGAGTTCAAGGCCAGCAAAATACATGTGTTGTTGCAAAGAATTGAGCTAATAACAAACAAAAATATTACAATTCGATTTAATAGATGGGGTCTAAATTACGAAGTCCAATTTTTTTCAATTTTTTTCTAGGACAATTTTTGGATCGATAAAATTTTCAATCACTAATTTTAAAATTTTCAATCACTAATTTTAATCGTTTTTTTCCTAACCGATGTTTGATGGTCATCCAGCAAACGCTGGCATTCAACGGTATGCCTATCGTTGCCAAAATTGCATAGACCAATGCAGGCAAGAATAAACCCCAATGGAAGCCGGGATCACCGAAGGCTAGATAGACCTATTTAAAATAAATGTAAAAAATTTTTTAATTAACTTATTACCGGATTCATTTGCTCAACTGATAGGCTGTTGTTATTCATAATTTATTATAAACTTTTTTTTTTTCTGTAAAATTGGTTTAATATCGTTTTTTATAATATATCGGGGTTTTATTTATTTCCACACACTCTGATTTTGGTACTACCGTAAATCTTGTTTTAGAAGCCTCGGGGCTTATAAATTTTAGAGAGTGCTATGCCGTTTCCTGAATAGTGCAAATGTGGGTGTTTTCGACTTCTAATAAATCAGAAACCGGTTTTAGACCCTACATATCTTATATCATATTGTAGAACTCTTCCAGACGCATCGATTGATATATAAATTTGTCATTGTTTAGGCTAAAATTAAAGAGTTTAAAACCAAAGACTGAAAAATGGTTTGAACAGTTCAATACCCTCTAATTTTGATTTAACCATGACAAAATTATATACCAATCAACGCGTCTCGATGAGATCTACAATATGATATAAGATTTGTAGGGTCTAATACCGGCTTCTGATTTATTATAAGTCGAAAACGCCCACATTTGCACGGCCCTTTGTCTATTCAGGAATCGACCCCGTACGATTAGACCCTCCAAAAGGGCTTCAATTAATAGAGGAGTTGGGGCTTCAAATAGAGAGGGGGCTAATAAATTTTAGAGATGCAAAAAAATCAATATATATTTTTGCCATCCAAAAATCTTTTTATAATATTTTTTCGCAATTCAAACAAGTTACAAATGAGAACAGCAGTTTTTTAAGATTCAAAACATGTTTTTATGGTTCAAAATATGTTTTGGAAAAATGTTTTTACAAATCAAACATATTTTATAATTCGAAATATGTTTTTGGGATTCAAACACATATTTTTGCCATTAAACCATAATATTTTTATAATTTTGAAAGCAAATCAAAAAATGCTCTTAAGAATAAATATTTAACTTTTTTTTTGTATTCTCAACACTTTTTATAAATTAAAAAATTTTTTTTCCATTAGAAATATTTTTGATGAGAAAAAATTTTTGGGAGGAGGGTTTTAAACTAGAGGGGAAGAGGAGGTGATTTCAAACAAAGGGGGAGGGGATGGCCTATAAATTTCGGTGGATGGACAATTGGGCACCGGACAATTGGGCACCAACCTAATTTGGAAAATTGGGCACGGACAATTGGGCACAAGCGGACAATTGGGCACCACAATAAAATTTTTATAACTTTTTAAGTTAGGGATTAGGGTTAGGGCTAGGATTAGGGTCTATGTTAGGGTTCGGAGCATGGGGAACGATGGGGAAGTCAAACAGCGCCTTAATCCATACCAAATAATTTAAACTATTTTCTATTGTGGTGCCCAATTGTCCGCTTGTGCCCAATTTTCCGTGCCCAATTGTCCAAATTAGGCCAGTGCCCAATTGTCCGGTGCTCAATTGTCCGGTAAACATAAATCCTCTAAAAGGGACTTCAAATAGAGGGGGTCTATAATAGGAGTGGACTTCTAATAGAGGATTCATGATAGTTACAAATAACCATTTTTGAAAAATTTTTCATTAGATTTCTGCCTTATTTTTTATCTAATTTTCAATCTCAAATTTACTATATAATTTTCGTAAATGATTTGATAAATTTTGATTATTTATCTATTGCAAAGAATTAACATTGAGTAGGCTTCTTTTAATTTTGATATTAAATGATATATATTTAAAAGGAAAAATTAATTAACACTTTTATTGTAAACAGATTTTGTCACGCAAAAAATAATTTCGAATAATTAAATACATTTTTCTTTTATTTTATCATGCAATTATTTACAAGAAATGGAATTCAAAATTTATTAACATGTCGTCTAAATGTGTATGAAAAAATTTCTTTGATTGGGGGGGGGGGGGGGGGAGGGGGAGAGGGCTGGCAAAAGTGATTCTGTATCTCTTCCACCCAAACTTTTTAAGAGCGCCCTAAAACAAGAGGAAAATGCGTAAGCAATTTCTCATTAATCCATTCCGCTATTTTTTAATGAATGATACACAGATAAAATGGTTAATTAGGGAACATTTTGAATACCCACTGGAGCAGTTTTAATCCGTATTTCCTTTGCGCAACTGTAATTTTCTTATTTTTGAGTTTTATGCGAATGAATAATAGATTCGTGCTCCGTTCGTCGAGACGCGTCGATTGAGATATAATATGTCAAAATAAAAATTTTTTGATGTTTTATACCCATAGGGGGAAGGAACCCTCCACTTTTCCGATTTTCGAATGGCCATAACATGGGCAAATATCGTTGCCGCACAAATTTTTTGCACTAGTTGAGTTCTCTCGAATGGTATATTATTTTATGAGTTCTATCGAATGGTATATATTATAATTTCGAGTCTGGGCCCTATAAACCAATTTTTCCTAAAATTTTCTTCTTACCAAAAACCCGAAAAAATATGGACACAAAATATTATGAAAATTTGATCAAAAATTTGGAAAAAATGTTACAAATATCCATCTTTTAAAGGATATTTGGTGTTTCGAATTCATGAATTGTTTGCTTCCTTGATACCAAAATTCATCAAAATTAGACAAATTCTCCGGAAATGAAAATTCTCAAAATCATAAAAGTAGAACTTTTTAAATACATTAATTTAACTTTAATTTATTCTACTAAAAGTGGAAAAATAAACACAACCGAAATATTTAAAAAAAATGAAAATAGGGTTGTAACAAAATCACAAAATTAATGCATTCATCCATTCAAAAACAATCATGCCCGATTCCGTTAAAAAGATGTCCAATATATTTATTTTCAATTCACAATCATGCTGGATCACAATAACCACTTCGCCCAGCTTCTTCAACCCATTGGCAGCCAGGACTTTTATCTTTACATCCATCACAACCGTCTTTGTCGCAATGTTTACAAGCATTACATGTGCAAGCAGGCTTCGTAGTCACTAAATATAAAAATTAAATTAAATTCGTTCGGCTTTCATTATGAAATAATATTAAAGAATTAAATATTTTTATGGGCATATTTTATCCATTGGGAAGAATTGTGGCTTACTTAAATATTAAATTAAGGCAATAAAGACCCAAATTCGAAAATACATTCTTAAAAAGTATGTGAATTAGTAAAGTTTTTATATCCTTTTATATAAATTATATAATTCCTTTTATTCTTCAATACATTTCTGAATAATTTTAATTTTCGGCATTTTTCAGTCCATAAAATGTGACTAAATCTGTCTCTTTATTCCTTTCCAAACGTTTTTTTTTTGCTCCTAAATTTAATTTAAACTCAATACTCGATTCTATTTCAAATGACTAAAAGCCAAATTCTTCATTATGGGAAAGAATTTGGCGTATTTGAAAAAAAATTATATTATAAATATTAAGAATTAAATTTATATATTTGTTTTTTAAGGATAGAATAATTTTTAAAATTACCAGATGTTTTTGGTCCCCCTCCTCCTGCCATAACATCCTCGAGAATTAGAAGAGTGGCCAAGAACAAAATAATGTTTTTTGTGGAAGTAAATTGCATTTGTACTATAAGACTAATAATATTGGTATTGCTATAAAATCAAATAAAAAATCATTATTCTTTCGAATTAATTTTGCTGAAAGAAGTTTTATTCTCATATCCAACTGAACGGTTTTGAACATTCCGTCAGTCTTTGGTGGTCACTCTCGGTCCCAGGTCCAATCCACTTCGTATAACCTCATCCTCTGCTGGGGTCTGTCCTACAAACATCTTACGTTGACGATGATCTCCAAAATTTCACACACGGTTTCAAAAATGCTTTATCCCGTGCATTCGTATTGTTGTTACTATTGCACTCGAAACCAATTTATAAAAGGATTCATTTTTAATAATTTGATGCCTAGGGATTAGAAAAAATATGGATAATTGATGCTTGAAAAGAAATTTGTTGTGGGGCCGAAAATTCGAACCTACCTTTTATAAATAAATTTCGCCCTGATCATTCATTTTTCGTACAATTTGGCCCATTGAATTTGGCCATGAATATCCCTTTTCCGTACATTTTGACCTATTGAATTAGGCCAAGGATATCCCTTTTCAGTACATGGCCCAGTGAATATGGCCATGGAAATGGATAACCCTTTTCTCTTCATTTTGACCCAATGAATTTTGCGTTTGGCCATAGATAACCCTTTTCTGTACATTTTGGCCCAATGAATTTGGTCTTGAATATCACTTTTCCGTACATTTTGGCCCAATGAATTTGGTCTTGAATATCACTTTTCCGTACATTTTGGCCCATTGAATTTGGTCATGAATATCCCTTTTCCGTACATTTTGGCCCAATGAATTTGGTCATGAATATCCCTTTTCCGTATATTTTGGCCCAATGAATTTGGTCATGAATATCCCTTTTCCGTACATTTTGGCCCAATGAATTTGGTCATGAATATCCCTTTTCCGTACATTTTGGCCCAATTTAAAACAAAAGACTGGAAAAATGGTTTAATACTATTTTATTTTGACTAAACCATAACAAATTATATACCAATCGATGCGTCTCTATGAGATCTACAAAATGGTATAAGGTTTGTAGGGTCTAAAACCGGTTTCTGATTTATTATAATTCCAAAAAGCCCAAGCACCTATTGTATGTATATAGATTCATAGCTTCAGAAATGAGATAAATAATTTTTCCAACAATTTGTTGTGGCGCTGGTGGAACAGTTTAATTTGCCTTTTATTGGGAATATATTTTTCTATAAATGATTCCGAAAAGCATTAATAAATGTTGAATATTTAAAGAATTAGTACAGAAAATTAACAAAACAAACGTGTTTCATTAAAAATTTTTCAATGGCAATATCAATTTCGTAACGGATTTGTCAAAGCGGATTTCTGTCAATGGCAACACCGATCGAATGATATTATTATGCCCAGAATTAATGATCAAATTGTTTAGAATAATCATCGAAAAATTTTTTTTTGTCATTGGCTTTAAATTAATCAAATTATATGAAATATTACATGAACAGTATTAGAAAAATCATATGATTATTAAATTGAAAAATAGATTAAACGGAAATAAACGAAATAAATTCAAATTTTAATTTATTTAAAATCTTAAAATATATGATAGGCAATAAAAGAATTTTTATTTATATATTAATTTTGTGCTATATCATCATCACTTACATTGTCTCATCTCTATTTGTGATTTTTGTGTAGAAATTCAAAGGGAATATTTTTAACAAAATATCACCCAAAAACAAAATTTTTAATTATGGCCACAAAACTTATTAGTAATATGTTGACCTAAAAATTAAAATCATTGGCCCCCATCTCTACAAGATAAATGTAAAATTTTAGAGTGTAGATAAATCAAATCTAATTAATTGATAATTTTGGCTAAATATTTTTAAATGGTCTAAAAAACTAAAAATTAAGTGGATCTGTTCATATTTTACTTTTATTATTACAAACCTAGAATCTTGATTATATATCAAAATTAGAAAAAAATATATACGATAATTTGAAAAATAATTTATATTTGATCAGACATTTCGAATTTCCATATCAAAATACCATATCCTTCTTTTTAAGAAAATAAATGTTAATTAATTGAAATATAATTCAAGATGAATAATTCGGATAAAAGAGTCAGAAATTATCACCAAATTGAATAAAATAAAATATCTATATTACAATATTATAATCTAAAATTTAAAATTTTGGGATTTTCTTTGCCAGAATAAATTTTACAAATTTATCGAACACATCTTACACATCAAATTTTTTGTCAACATTATTCGCTGATTTGTTTTTTTATCAGTATCCATATTATACTAATTGAAAAAAATGCAAATTGTCATATTGTTACTCATATATCAATAAAATTATATTAATAATCCATTTTTTGTCCCAATAATTTGTCAAAAATTTTTTTGGCCAATTATATTTGATCAGATTTTCGAAATTTGATATCAAAACTTTCACAAATAAATAAAATAGAATATCCTTTATATAATTGTAATAAATGTTAGTTGAAATTATAAAATATAGTTCAAGAAGAAAATTTGGATAGACGAGCAAGAAATAGTCAATAAATTGAAATAAAATAAAATATTTAGAAAATATATCAAAAAATCAAATGTGAATTTAAATTCAATTCAACTCTTTTTGTTCTTTAGGGCGCAAAATTTGACTTCCGATGGTCCTTGATGTTATGGAATTTTAATACTATAAAAATTATATAAATTAAATATTACCATTGGCCAAGTTGTTCGGCTGGCACAAATTTTGCATATAGATGTATATTTGCTAATTTTTTGTAAATTTCCGCTTTGCTATGCTGAAAAATAAATTTAAAAATGAATTATCTATTTTTTCATTTTTTTAGAAAAAGCTAAAATTTTATAAAATTGAAAAGAAATTTAATGTTTAAAAAGTTTTAAATTTTTTTAATTTCCCGAAAATTACTGATATGATTGGTCATTTATATTATAATTTAGTTAAAAATATTGATATTCTAATAATCCCTATATTGATATATTGATAATGATTAAAATTATTATTGGATTTGGATCTCTGCAATTATATTTCTTATTAAGTTGCAATTTCTGCTATGTAAAATTTAGCCTAGGCTTTAATAACTTTGTTGCTAAAAATCACACAAATCCATTTAAGTTATTTAACATCTCATTTATTTTTATCATTTAAAATCACTACAATAAAATATTAAAATTTTAAATTGAAATTCAATCAAATTTTGATATTTTTTGAGACAATTAATTATTATATTTTTAAATAATTTTTATGTATATTTTTTTTTGATTTTCATTGATTTTAATTAATTTAAATCCTCAAAAATTTGAAAAATTTCTCTTTAATTTACTTATAAATTTAAAAAAAAAAAATAAAAATATAAAATAATTTAAATTTTTACCTTTCTCATTGAAAATATGAAATAATCTTGAATGAATTTTTCTACAAATCCAAATTGACTTTCTTTCAGCCAATTTTCCAATTGCTCAGCAGCGACATAATTGCCATCTCGCTTATCAGCAAATTCTAATCCAATAACCCAATAGCGATTCAAAGAATTCCTTCTGTATGGAAAATAAATTCTAATTTAGAAAAGACTTAGAAATGATTTTTGAAAATTTTATAATATTAAATGGCCTTTTTTTTATTGATGATTATTGAAAAAAAAAGAATTTAAATTAATTTTTAAGCTCAAAAAATAATAAAAAATGCCTGCCTGAATTCCGGTGGCACTGCCATTAATCTCTTCGAAAGTTCACGCAAATTTTTCTTTTGCTGTTTTCCCATATCCATATTTGGTAAAATGTGGCATCGTGATATGCCAGTGTTTGGATTTCGTTCAACGGAGAAAATGAGCTGAAGCCGAAGTTGGTACAAAACATATTCATCACAAAATTGTTCGCCCAAATCTCGTTGCTCAAAAGATGAGGATGTTTTGGCGAAACAATAGAAAACAATATAATGTGTGTACTGAAAATTAAATTTGCTTAATATTTTATAAAATAAATAATTTTAATTTTAGAAAAAGTTTAAGTTTATTAAAAATCATTTTTTGAGACTATATAATTTCGCTATGATGTTTTTAGCAAAAAAATTTCTATAGAAAAAGTTAAATTTTGTTTTTTGGTAAAAAGCTTCATCATCTAAGACGAAGTAAAACATATTTTTAAATTATTTTCATATTCATTAAGAATTAGGATTAAAAATGGTGTATATCAGATTAAATTTTTTCATTTTTTTGGCTTTCAATAATTAAAGTTTAATGAATGAGGTTTTCCATATTGTTTATAATAAAAACGAAAAAAAACATTTTAACTTAGCAAACGAAAACACATCATATTAACAAACGAGAACACATTTTACTTAGCAAATGAAAACACATTTTATTTAGCGATCGAAAACACATTTTATTTAGCGATCGAATACACATTTTACTTAGCAAAAGAAAACACATTTTATTTAGCGATCGAAAACACATTTTACTTAGCAAAACACATTTTACTTAGCAAACGAAAACACATTTTACTTAGCAAACGAAAACACATTTTACTTAGCAAACGAAAACACATTTTACTTAGCGATCGAAAACACATTTTATTTAGCGAAGGAAAACACATTTTACTTAGCAAATGAAAATACATTTTACTTAGCAAATGAAAATACATTTTACTTAGCAAATGAAAACACATTTTATTTAGCAAACCTTTTCTCCAAATGATTTTTTATCATTCAGCAATGATTTCCATGAATATTTATTTGCATTGATATGATGTTCACTAATGGCATAAAGATTTTGTTTATGTTGCTGCTCTCGGATCTTCTCTATCATTTCCAAACCTAATAATAAATATTTAATTTTTGAGATTATTTTAAAATTTAATAGTTAATATATGTGTGACAACTAAATTGTGGAAATATTTAAAAATTTTTATTTTCCATTTTTTATGTTTCAAAAATTTTAAACGAAATCAGAATTTTTGACTTCGAAAAAACGAATTTTAAAATAAAATGATAAATAAATAAAAAAGTTTGGAGAATTTTATATATATAAAGAAAATTTATAAAAATAAAATTTAAAATACTAAAATTTTAAATATTCTTTCGAATAAAATATATTTCATTTTTATTAATAAATTTTTCACCCAATTTTAATTGCCGCTGGATGATTTGTTGGGTTGAATGATTAACACTATATGCCACATTTCTTTCCGGTTTGCATGGTGAAATGATTGGCATATTCAGGGTGGGCAACAGATGCCATCCTTCCACATGTCGCACTTTGCTTTGCAACATTTTTTGCTTTTGGCCTTTTTCACGGTCCGCCTGCCAACCCAATTTTTTCTCACTTGCCTCCGTTTTATCCGCTCCCAATGGGGCAAATTGAACTGGCATTGGCCACGGCCAATTGACGAATTGTACGAAGAATTGTTCCAAAATGAATGGCACCATCGGTGTGATCGGGAAACGAAGCACGATTTTGAGCAGCATCAAACTCAATGATGCTCCATTCAAGAGGCCGTATTGACCTCCATAGATATGGTTATCTGTTCCAATTGATTGGTGGTTGAAGGTTGAATTTTTTATTAAAAATTTGTTTTTTGATATAATTGAAACAATAATATTAGATGGAGATTATTGAATTATAAAAATATTTCTAAAAATTTATTTTTTGATAATAATTTTGTTAAATTTTCTTAAAAATAAAATGTGGCAAAATCTGATTTTTTTCTAATTTGTTTTGTTCGTCAATTCCCGAACATTAACAATTGCCAGGTTATTTTTTAATTAAAAATTAATTAAATTTATTTTATGATACCATTTTTAATTGCAAATTTATTATTCCTTTAAGCAAGTATATTTTTTTTTGTCTCTGTTTTCATTTTTTTTAAATTCTGTTCTTTTAATTTTTAAAGCAAAATATTATTGAGATAGGTAATCAATTTTTGTATATATTTGGGGAATACACCAAAAATTTTAGAAAAATTAATTAGTTTCTTTAAACTCACTTTCAGCCCATTTCTTCAATGCCACCAGACAAATTCTGAATACTCGAAGCATATTTTTATTCACCAATTTTAACAAAATATATTCATTCAATTGATAGCCTGCGAATAGATAGAAGGAAAATAGAATCAAAATTTGAATAATTAAATTTATTTCCCAAAAATTTTGTATAAGAATTGGAATATTTGGTGCTTCAAATAAGGTTTCGTTAAAAATATCTTTCCTTTTAATCGTAGCTTAATTTTGACTCTATCATTTATAGGCAAGAAATATGACCATAAACTGTCGATTATGCGAAATGAAATGGTAAATAAAATGTTTGTGTAAAATTTCACTAAAATTTCACTAAAATTTTAATTTATTATTTTAATTTTCATTAATTTAGAAATTTGAAAAAATATCCCTAACCAGAAAGTGCATGGATCATGCCAGCCCTTGAATCGTCCCAATTAATTTCATAGATGTCCTCCTCGCCTTTTTCACGAAATTGATCAATGAGAAGTTGAGTATTTTGTAGGGTTTTCTCGGAAATTATTCCATAGCCTGGCATTGAAACGAGGACCAATTCAATTGGAGTGCATTGGTATGCCGGCAATTTTGACCTGTCAAAGTCCATTTGATGTCGTTCAAAATGGGTACAATATGTGAATTTCATGTGGGGAATGTGGTTGTTCGGATACTTCACCAAGTGGAATACATTTTTATTCTAAAAATAAATTTTAAAAATTATTAATTTAATTTAAAAATTTAATCATTAATTTTATGGGCATATTTTCAGAGGAAACAAAGAAAGTTTAAAAATTGTCTATTTTTGACATTACTTAAACTATAAAACATCTACATCCTACCTAACTACTGCGTAAAACCTTTTATTTTAATTTCTCTATTTATTAAATGAATTAATTAATTTATGAACATTGGATAAGCGTTTTATAATTTTGACTTTTAAAAATTCTCAAACTAGTTTTATAAAAAATAAAATTGTAATATTTGTGGATATTTAAATTTAATTTGATTTTTAAACAAAAGCCACAGTGATTGCCAATTACTTGGATATGGATAACCCATATATGTATGGGTGGACATAGGCATATTCAAAAATTAATTAAAATTAAAATCAATAAAGATGATAGAATTAAAAAAATTTTCGTCTCTAGAAAAGTATGAAGATTTGAAAATCTAAAATCTATTAATCCAATGACACAGGGTGTATCAAATCAGTTTCATAAAAAATATGGATTGGAAATTGGAATTTTGGAAATTCACAAAAAAAAAATAAATTTTTCTAATTGAAATAGTTCTCTATCAATACATAAATATTTTTGCAAATATATTACTTGACAAAGTTGACAAAAGAGTGAATCAATATCCAAACACCACCGGTTCGATTCGCAGGATTTGGACTTGCCAAAGAATCGAGCGCTTCCAACGCGTTTTGAAGCAATTAAAATGGCATTGATGTCAGAATTGGGCGTCCAAGTGCCCAATTGATAGGAGCCAGCAATTTTTAGGGTAGATTGAGGTGACTAGTAATGAGAAATGAATTCTTCTAAAATGACTTATAAATGTACCCAAATTGTGGTGATAATATATTTAATTCGCTGAATGGCAAAATTAATGTGCTCATAGAGCCGTCGATTGTTCGATTCCTTCGCTTCATCTTCATCATCATTTACAACAACATTGTAGACAACTTCTCGAATTTTTTGGGTGCTGCCCCTTGCCTGTCTAATTTGTTCACTGTTCCAGCGGAATAGTTGTGTTAATTTATTGAATTCAATTGTAATTGCATAATTTGCTGCAGAATTATTTGGCCAATATTCGTTCAATAATTGTCGATCTTAATTTTAGGGAGTCATTTAATGAAAAACAAGAATTAAAAGGAATTACTTAGTTCAAAACAGGAGGAATTAAAATTAGAAAGGCGGAATTAAAAATCAGAATAGACGGAATTATAAATCAGAACAGGTGGAATTATTAAAATCAGAAGAGGCGGAATTATTAAAATCAGAACAGGCGGAATTATTAAAATCAGAACAGGCGGAATTATTAAAATCAGAACAGGTGGAATTATTAAAATCAGAACAGGCGGAATTATTAAAATCAGAACAGGCGGAATTATTAAAATCAGAACAGGCGGAATTATTAAAATCAGAACAGGCGGAATTATTAAAATCAGAACAGGCGGAATTATTAAAATCAGAACAGGCGGAATTATTAAAATCAGAACAGGTGGAATTATTAAAATCAGAACAGGCGGGAATTATTAAAATCAGAACAGGTGGAATTATTAAAATCAGAACAGGCGGAATTATTAAAATCAGAACAAGCGGAATTATTAAAAATCAGAACAGGTGGAATTATTAAAATCAGAACAGGCGGAATTATTAAAATCAGAACAGGCGGAATTATTAAAATCAGAACAGGCGGAATTATTAAAATCAGAACAAGCGGAATTATTAAAAATCAGAACAGGTGGAATTATTAAAATCAGAACAGGCGGAATTATTAAAATCATAACAGGTGGAATTATTAAAATCAGAACAGGTGGAATTATTAAAATCAGAACAGGCGGAATTATTAAAATCAGAACAGGCGGAATTATTAAAATCAGAACAGGCGGGAATTATTAAAATCAGAACAGGTGGAATTATTAAAATCAGAACAGGCGGAATTATTAAAATCAGAACAGTTGGAATTATTAAAATCAGAACAGGCGGAATTATTAAAATCAGAACAGGCGGGAATTATTAAAATCAGAACAGGTGGAATTATTAAAATCAGAACAGGTGGAATTATTAAAATCATAACAGGCGGAATTATTAAAATCAGAACAGGCGGAATTATTAAAATCAGAACAGGCGGAATTATTAAAATCAGAACAGGTGGAATTATTAAAATCAGAACAGGCGGAATTATTAAAATCAGAACAGGCGGAATTATTAAAATCAGAAAAGGCGGAATTATTAAAATCAGAACAGGTGGAATTATTAAAATCAGAACAGGTGGAATTATTAAAATCAGAACAGGCGGAATTATTAAAATCAGAACAGGCGGAATTATTAAAATCAGAACAAGCGGAATTATTAAAAATCAGAACAGGTGGAATTATTAAAATCAGAACAGGCGGAATTATTAAAATCAGAACAGGTGGAATTATTAAAATCAGAACAGGCGGAATTATTAAAATCAGAACAGGCGGGAATTATTAAAATCAGAACAAGCGGAATTATTAAAAATCAGAACAGGTGGAATTATTAAAATCAGAACAAGCGGAATTATTAAAAATCAGAACAGGTGGAATTATTAAAATCAGAACAGGCGGAATTATTAAAATCAGAACAGGCGGAATTATTAAAATCAGAACAGGCGGAATTATTAAAATCAGAACAGGCGGAATTATTAAAATCAGAACAAGCGGAATTATTAAAATCAGAACAGGCGGAATTATTAAAATCAGAACAAGCGGAATTATTAAAATCATAACAGGCGGAATTATTAAAATCAGAACAGATGGAATTATTAAAATCAGAACAAGCGGAATTATTAAAATCAGAACAGGCGGAATTATTAAAATCAGAACAAGCGGAATTATTAAAAATCAGAACAGGTGGAATTAGGAAATCAAAAAAAACGGAATTAAAAATCAGAACAGGCGGAATTATAAAATCAGAACAGGCGGAATTAAAAAAATTTAATTTAAATATCAGAACAATTAAAATTATTTAAAACAAAAGATTAACATAGACGGTATTTAAAAAATAAAGCACATACCAATTGCATTCTGCTCCAACATTTGTTTGTATGGAATCAAATATTCCTTCTCAAATTGTGTGCTTAATTTTTCCAATGAATTTATTTTATGCTGATTATTTTTCTGTCCTTGTTCAACAACAATGATCGGCTTTTGACCAATTAAAACAACAAAATCGCGATTATAAGTTTGCCTTGTTATACTTTTCACTGACCAAATTTGTTCCAATTTTTTCTCTTCACAAATTGCTCGGGCAAAGCAAATCCAATTCAATTGCAGTCTCAAATAGCTTTGATCATATAAGTCTTTTTCTTTTTCTACTTCATTTTCTTTGCTTTTTCCATCTTCAATGCTATAACCATCTATTTGTCCTAATAATTTTATAAAAATTCCATGCAATTTTTCCATTAACTCATTCAATTCTTTCAATTTCCATTTTTTCTCTTCCATCAAATTTAATTCATTCAATTCTCTTTGCATTTCCTCCACCATTTTCCAATCAATTGAATTTGGCAGAAATATTTTGCCCTGTTTTATCCCTTCCAATGCCTTCAATTTTTGGTTAGTTTCATTCAAATATGTTCCAATAGTCAGGAATAAATGTTCCTCTGGTGACCATTTCTGTTCGGCAATGAATTTTTCATAAATTTCCAAAAATTTGTTGTATAAAAATTGGTCATTCAAATATTCTAAAAATAATTTTTTATAATTTTTAGGTTATTTTCGTCACTTTTAAATGCAGGCAATTTATGGTCATAAAATTTGCCTTCCACAATTTCGTTGGACGGCAAATCGATCATTTCCTCTTCTTCTTCCTCCTTTTCATCTCTTTTTAAAATTTTAACTTTGCCATATTCCTTTTCCGCTCTCTTCAATTTCTTCTTTTCACGTTTCTTTTGTGATTTGCTGCCAATTTGAGTATTGTTGTCACCACTGGCAACATCAATCGGAGGAAGCGGAAAATTGGAGGAAGCTTCTTCTTTGGTGATTTGGAATCTATCCTTTTTCTTTTTCTTCCCTTTCGGTTTCTTGGAGGAAGTTGCCCCTTGTGTCATTAGATTTTCCCTTTTCACTTCTTTCGCCGATTCTTAAAAATGTAAAAAATTAAACATTAAACAAGTAAATTTTACAGCAATAAGTCTTTAGTATTAGTCATGAATTTGAGAAAGGAGGGCTTCTAAGTTTCCTTAAAATCCCAAAAATGTTGATAAGCTAAATAAAATTACCTTTATTGTCTTTAATTTCCTCTATTTTTTGTAGATCATTTCCACCCTGTACAATTTGTTCAATTTGCACATTTTTTCTTTCCTCCTTTCCTTTGTCCGAATCAGAATCGTCTGAATCGGAAGCCATATCAGCCCAACTTTTCTTTTCTCTCTTTGGTGCTTCATATGCTTGCGGTTTTCGCCGTAATAAATCTGCCGGCGGCTCTTGTCGTTCTGATAAGGATTTTTTATAAAATGGCCCTCTTTGGCACGAATAACAATAACTCATAAAGTAATTAACCGATTTGAATTATTTTAGTATCAAATTAAGGAAAAAAAACTTTTGGATATTTTAAATATATAAGAAATGATGATGAAATTTTCCTAATAATAAAATCATGATCAATTTAATTGATTTTTCAGCATAATTACATTATTTTACCACTATTTCAAGAAATTTATATCTTTAGCTAGCCACAAGTTTGCTCTTTAATTTGAAGCCAAAATCATCAAAACCAGCTAAAGTTCTAATGAGTTATAAATAATCATTCGCGACTATTATTGACCTGCGAAAACAACTTGAGGCGTATCCAAATTTTTTGCCTCGACCAGTGATTCTGGAATTGTTATGCGTAAAAGTTGTTCATTTTGGCTTTCCATTTCTTCTGTTACTTTTTCCTTATTTTGGGTTTCACTTTTACTTTTTTCCCGTTTTGTGACGTCAATTTCAATTAAATGTCTGCCTTCTAAAAGTTTACGCAGTTTTTCCCTCTGTTCATCTTTATCATTTAATTCAGTATTAATTTTCAAATCCATTGAAAAATTCACAGTATATTGGCTATTTTCAGAAGTTGAATTAGGCTCTCGAATTGAAATGAGCATTTGCAAAACTGCCATTTCCGACGAATTCCAGAATTCATTGGTAAGGCCGCATTTCCCCCAATCCACTATGAATTTGCCTTTTACCTTATTTTGATTCAAAATTTCTCCATCGCATTTTGATTCTGTTGTCCAATTTTTTGGTTTATTTTCTTCCAATTTCCCATCTTCATTTTTCTTCATTGGAAAAATTTCCACTTTCGTCACATATTTACGATTTTCTGGCTTATTTTGGCCCGAAAATATGAAGAATTTTGTGATCCCTTTTTTTGGACCATTTTCTCCTATTTGTTTGTTCATATTTTGGTCCTTCTCTTCTTTTACTTTATTTAAGGATGGAATGTAATTGTAAAGTGAGCTTAAAGGGCTCATGAAGGAGACGGGAGCATGATTAGGTGATTCAACAAATTCTGCCTCCATTTCTTTCGAATTCTCATTTGTATCGCTTTTTCCAATTTCTTTCATAGTCAATTCAATTATTTCCGCGGTCATTTCTGCTGCTGCTGTAAATTTTATTTTATTAGATTTATCATGAACGATTTCGGTTTAAGGAGTTGTGAGGGTCTAATAAGGAATAGATTTAATTTTGTAAATATCTAAAGTTTAGGTATTAAAAAGCATACCCAAATTTTCGGCCTCTGTCAAAGGCTCTGGCAATTCAATGAAAGGTTGTTCAATTCGACTTTCCATTTCTTCTACTATTTCTTTCCCCTTCACAAAATGAGCATAATCTTCAGCTTTAATTTTTATTCCGCGTGGACCAATTTCATTGAAAATGCTTACAATCCGCTCAAAATCGCCAATAAAATTGAAAAGAATTTGTCGCTTTCCATGCTCGGAATTTGCATCTTAAATATTATAAAATAAATTTATCAACATTTTTTTTATGGATTTTATGATAATTAGCCGTTTATTATACCAAAAATATCATTAAAGTGCCAGAATTTTCCTTGCTAATTTATTTATTTTTTTTTAATTCTCCTGTCATTTCCAAAACTGACCCTTTAATAATTTTACAATTGAGAACTTTTCGCCTTCCTTTTTGCCTTTATTTTTCTCCTCTTCCCACTTTTCCTGCCTTAATAGGCGGACAAATTCTTCGGTATGTAATTTTTGAATATTCTCATCGTAGTACTCAAATATTTTATCATTTTCATTTTCTACAACAATTTTTTCCAGCCGATAATTGTGCAAAATTTCTGAGATAATTTCCTTTTTTGATCTACTATTTATTTTTGAGAGCAGCCTAGCGAATAATTCTCTGGAAAAATTTTAAAATTTAAAAATATTCAATTCTCGGAACCAAATTTCTCGAAATTTATGAATTAAATTAAAATCTAAATATTCTTATTTTTGGATGATTTAATATTTAAATTTACTCTTGTCAAAATTAAATTTGAAAAATAATAAATTATAAAAAAAATAAAATTATATTAATTAGAATAAAATGTTTATTTTAATTTTTTTTAGAGGATTTAGAGAATTAATGTTTAATTTTGCTATAGCTAATTTAATGAATTAAATATAAAATTTTAAATTTTCCTAAATTTTTTCTGACTAAAAAAAACAAATTCATTTTAATATAAAAGATTTATATAAATTTTTTTTAATTTTTTGGTCTTTGATTATACTTATAACCATTTTTTGTGAAGCGACTTTCTTTAGTCTCTTACCTTTGAACATTGAACTTTACTTCCCCAAAATCGGTCAACACTTTGTCATATTCAATGCGAGCAAATAGGCGAATCTTTTCGCCATATTTTGCTCGAATTAGTCGCAATTTTGTGGGAAGTCTCGTTGGCCGCATAACAAATTTTTCAAAATATTGCATGAAAACCAAAATATTTGCTGCTAATGAATACATTTTTGTTGGCGAATTTTCTCCATCCAATTTGTAATTTTTAAAAGCCAAAACATAATTTTCTACGAGTCGTTTATCATTGAAAACTACAAAATAATTATATAAAAAATTTTTAAAATTAAAATTTTTAAAAAATAACTTCACTAAGATAATTTATAAAAAAAACTCTATTTTAATCAAAATTCTAAATTTATTCTAATTTTATTTTGGAAAGATAAAATAAAAAATTAAATTCTGCAAAATTATAAATACTAAAATTTTTTTAAACACCCAATGAATTTAATATATAAAAAATTACAATCGATGTCGCGCAATGGATTTTCTAAATTGTTGCCTACCGAATTGGCCCCTTTTGATGTCTCCTCCCAAACAATTTCAATATTCCTTCTTTTTGCCTTTTCCTCTTTGTCCCCAATCATCACATTGGGGTCTTCATTTATTTCATTCCAAAGAGTTTCATAATTTAATTTTTGCTTCTCTCCATCATAGCCCCAGCTTAACAATGTGTTCAGCTCGTAAACTGCACCAACTTCATTCCGTAAAAATTGTACCAATTTTGGATCCGATTGCAAAACTCTTGCGAATTGTTTGAAATCCAAACCTTTCATATGAAAATTTCTCAATTCCTCCATAATTCTATTGAAATTTGCTTGCACAAATTCGCTAGTTAGCATTTGAATATCGTTATAATTATAAGTGTTAATAAAGTTAGACGATTGCTCTTCAGCGAGCATGGCGCAAAAATCTCTAAGCATTTTGATGGAACGGATAATGTTGATTTGTCGACTCAACTCATCAGTGGATATTTCAATGTTTTTTGTCCGACTTGTTGTTGGAATATTGTCTCCGACCAGTTCTTTTTCTTCCATTCCTAGAACATTGGCCACTTGTTGTTCAATTCGTGTTATTCCGTCATATAATTTTCTGGCATGTTCACGTTGAGAAGAAATTAGTATGATTTGATGTTTTTGTGCAGAATATTTTATATTAGAAATTATTTTTTTAGCTCGCAAATACATAACATCCAGGCTGGCTTTGAATCGGATCTTTTTATCCGGAATTTGGAATATTTCAATCCATTTTTCTACCAAATATCTCCGCCCAATGCTGTAAATATTTATTTTTTTAAAAAAATATTTATATCTCACAAACTTTTTGCTGTATTTTGCCGTTAATTCGGCTAAAAATTTACTACCAATCAGTTCTTCAAGTTTTGTCAATGTTTCCTGGTCTTCTATTTGTTCTTAAAAAATTATTTATGATTAAATATTTATGTTAATAAACTTCTATTTTTTAAATATATTTACCTGCCAAATCGTTAGCAATATATTCCGCATAGAATCTTTCGCCTTCATTAATAAGTTTTGTTATATAATCCCAACGCTTTTTGCGTATTTCGTCTTCGTCATAATGCTTTCTCTCTTTTTCTGTGTATTTCTTTGCCAATTTTTTACATTTTTCAATATAGCTAATCAAATTGTTATTCATTTCATTTCGATTTTCTTCCTTCAAATTATCTTCAAATTTTTCCTTGTGATTTTTTCCAGCATTATTTCTTGTAATGCATTTTTGATGCGTGAGCAAATACATCCAATTTAGCATGTATAAAGCTTAAATAAAAAAGTTAGAAATTTTTTGAAATCTTGAATTTGTATTTAAGTCTGAATAGGCGGAATTAAAAATTTAAACAGGCGGAATTATTAAAATCAGAACAGGCGGAATTATTTAAATCAGAACATGCGGAATTATTTAAATCAGAACAGGCGGAATTATTAAAATCAGAACAGGCGGAATTATTTAAATCAGAACAGGCGGAATTATTAAAATCAGAACAGGCGGAATTATTAAAATCAGAACAGGCGGAATTATTTAAATCAGAACAGGCGGACTTATTAAAATCAGAACAGGCGGAATTATTTAAATCAGAACATGCGGAATTATTTAAATCAGAACAGGCGGAATTATTAAAATCAGAACAGGCGGAATTATTAAAATCAGAACTAGTTGAATTATTAAAATCATAACAGGCGGAATTATTAAAATGAGAACAGGCGAAATTATTAAAATCAGAACAGGCGGAATTATTAAAATCAGAACAGGCGGAATTTATTAAAATCAGAACAGGCGGAATTATTAAAATCAGAACAGGCAGAATTATTATAATCAGAACAGGCGGAATTATTAAAATCAGAACAGGCGGAATTATTTAAATCAGAACAGGCGGAATTATTAAAATCAGAACAGGCGGAATTATTAAAATCAGAACAGGCGAAATTATTTAAATCAGAACAGGCGGACTTATTAAAATCAGAACAGGCGGAATTATTTAAATCAGAACAGGCGGATTATTTAGATCAGAACAGGCGGAATTATTTAAATCAGAACAGGCGGAATTATTTAAATCAGAACTAGTTGAATTATTAAAATCATAACAGGCGGAATTATTAAAATGAGAACAGGCGAAATTATTAAAATCAGAACAGGCGGAATTATTAAAATCAGAACAGGCGGAATTTATTAAAATCAGAACAGGCGGAATTATTAAAATCAGAACAGGCAGAATTATTAAAATCAGAACAGGCGGACTTATTAAAATCAGAACAGGCGGAATTATTTAAATCAGAACAGGCGGAATTATTAAAATCAGAACAGGCGGAATTATTTAAATCAGAACAGGCGGAATTATTAAAATCAGAACTAGTTGAATTATTAAAATCATAACAGGCGGAATTATTAAAATGAGAACAGGCGAAATTATTAAAATCAGAACAGGCGGAATTATTAAAATCAGAACAGGCGGAATTTATTAAAATCAGAACAGGCGGAATTATTAAAATCAGAACAGGCAGAATTATTAAAATCAGAACAGGCGGAATTATTAAAATGAGAACAGGCGAAATTATTAAAATCAGAACAGGCGGAATTATTAAAATCAGAACAGGCGGAATTTATTAAAATCAGAACAGGCGGAATTATTAAAATCAGAACAGGCGGAATTTATTAAAATCAGAATAGGCGGAATTATTAAAATCAGAACAGGCGGAATTATTTAAATCAGAACAGGCGGAATTATTAAAATCAGAACAGGCGGAATTATTAAAATCAGAACAGGCGGAATTATTAAAATCAAAACAGGCGGAAAAACAAAAGAGATGAAATTAGATCAGAACACGCGAAACATAAATATTTATTTTTCTCTTATTTAAATTCCTACCAGGTTTTTCAACTCCCTCATATCCGCCTGCCCTTATTGCCAATGAATCATGGAATATTTCTATTTCCACTCGAGCATTCCACCATGCATTCACCAATTGTTCATTATTATTTTCATTTGAAATTTGATCAATTTGTTCATCCAAAATTTGCATCCAAATTAGTAAGTCCAAACCCCAAATGCACCTTTTTATATCAATTGTCGTTTTCCACATCATTTTTCGAATATTTAAATCGCCTTTACTTTGCAGTAAAACAATTTTCTCAAAATAATCTTGGATGTTGTAGATCAAACGAAAATCGTTGAGCTCTTAATTAATTAATTTAGGGTATCTTATTAGGCCAAATATAAATTAATTATAAAATTGCAATTTCAATTTTTCAACATTTTCAATAATTTATTCGGCAAATTAAATTCTATTCAAAAATGCAATATTCTATTAGTGTTCTACTATACAAAATTTAATCATTACCATAATTAGGCTATTTAATTAATCTCTTTCTCGAAAATTGTTTTTAAAATTAATTTATAATATTCTAAAAACGATAAAATATTTATTACTTGTTCTGAATGGCGCCAACATTTTATCCATAAAATTTTCTCTTGAATAATTCATATTTTCAGCATCAACATCTCTGTCCAATTGAAGAGACTTTTGGCCAGATTTTTCCATCTCAATAATTTTTGACCAAATTTGCTCAAAACCGCCAAAAAATTCGGAAAATTTATAAATATTTCCTGGACTGAAATTGCTGTCCAATAATTGCTTGTCCATATTTTTCAATAAATCCAGCCAGGCCCAATGTTCTTTCCAGAGTAATTTCTTTCGAATTTCCATCCTATATTCTTCAAAATTTTCTTTTATTTCTTTCTTTTTATCATAGTCTTCATTTACACCCATAATTTTCATCCAAAGTTCCAATAATTCCAAACACATTTTTTCGGCATCATATTTATCAATATTTGTTGAAATTGTGAATATATTGAATTTTTTTGAAATTTGAAAAAGTTGTTTTAGATGAGCCCGAACATTTTCCTCATTTTCTTCTTTTTCAAAAAGCTGATCAAATAATTTACGCCATATTCTGTCATAAAAGTATGCACCGGATATGCGGAATTCCCATAATGCAAATTCCGCTTCATTCATATCATTCATAATATATTTATAAAAACCGAGGGCTTCTAGTTCCTCAATTGTACCTGAAAATAAGGTAAAGTACTTGACAATTTATTATAATTTTATTTTTTTATTAAATTTTTAATTTAATATTTATTTAAAAAGATATGATTAAGAATAAATTTAAAAAATCTTTTCTAAAATTAATTTCTTAATAATTTTATTTTAATTGCATACTTATCTATGTAATATTATAGATCGGCTGGACGGGATTTCGTTCGGGAATATTCGTGAACCCGAAAAACCCGAACGGTAACCCGCCCGTGGATTTTGTGCTATTCCACGGCTAATTCGAATTTCGAACAGGATCACAACCGAAGAGCCTAGACTTGGCGATCTCTATCACAATAAATGTTTAAAAAAAGGTATTTCGTATTTCCTTATAATAATTCAGAGATGTCTCGAATTTCATTTCAAGTTATTTCTGGATTTAAGTCTTCGCTTAAAATTTTGATATACATTAGAGTTATGAATAAATTTTTTTAGAAGTTATATCGAGAAGATGACTCGATTAATATTTTTAAAAATATTATGAAAAAAATCACAATTTTCCCATTCAAAACAACATTCTAATTTCAACACTAAAAAATCGTAACTTAAATTGGTTTAAACGAAATTAATATATAATTTATAAATAACCAATTCCAAGAAGAGTTGGAAAAAATTCCTCCAAATCAATCAATGTATTTGCTGATGTCATTTTTATAATTTGCCTTTTGACCAATTTTAATTCCTCTTGCCCATCCTTTGTTATGGAATTTATGACAAATTTGCGCATTTCCCGCAGGAATTGGCTTTCTTCATTTACATTGCCTTCTTCCAAAGGAATCGACTTCTTTTTGTTCACATTAAATGGAACAATTGCCTTTGATCTATAAAATGAATAGAATAAAAATTCTCATTCTCAGCTCATCCAGCTCATTCATTTATTTATTCCTCTGAATGGGCCAAATGATCCAATTTTATAATTTTTTCACTTAATTTGGTAATAAAAAAATAATGAAAATTATAAACATTTTATTTGCTTAAATTAGTCCGTAATTATTAAGCAGAGGAGTAGATAAAGTTCGCTTAAATGAGATTGATCGATCCTCATTACTGGAATGTAATTTTTATCATCATTTTGTAAAGAAAAATTGAAACACCATACAAATTCAAGTATTTAATTAATTCTTTTCTTTTTTAATCTAAAAATTTATTTAAAGATTATTAAATTTCCACGAATAAATAAAATAAAATATAAAAATTAAAATTCTTATTTTTAATCATTTAAAAATATTTTTTTAAATTTTATACACGATACAAAAAATGATTTTTTTTAAAAAAATTTAATCATTTTTTATAATTATACCTGCCCATTTTTGCCTCCACATCTTCCAATTCCAGTGCCTTTTTCAATTGTTCCTCATCGCGCAATTCTTGCATTCTTTTTTGGAATTTTGTCCACCAAAATTCGAAATTGTCCTCATCCAATTTTTTTCCACTCAATAATTTTTTCATCGCTTCAAAATGCAATTCATTTGCAGCATCAAAAAAATTGCTGACCCATATTGGCATTTCCTCAAATGGGTCAGATTTATCATCCAGCTGGAATTCCAAATGGTCACAATCGCCTTGATCTCGTTTGACCATATCAGCCAAACTCATGGGCTTTTCTTTAAGTTGCTTTAAGAAGGCTTAAATAAAAAAGGGTAAAGAATTGTGAAATTTGAATATTAAAAATTTTATAAATTGATGAGGAATCTTTTTATCCAATAAAATTATATTTTTATATTTTCAAAAAAATTATTCAAATTTCGTTGAGTTTTTTATTCGCTTTGTACAAAATCCAACTTTTGTTTTGGTAAAAAAAAACTTAACTTGACGGTACTTGTTTGGTTTGTATCCCATTTTTGGGAAAGTGCTTGGTCCCCCCTTTGGTTTTAGGGTTTGAGTTAGGGTTCAGGTTTAGTATACACGAAGATGAGAATCATCCCATCTGAACCCTAACCCAACCCTGATTAACCCTAACCCAAAATATGACAAACCATAGGGGGGGACCAAGCACTTTCCCAAAAATGGGATACAAACCAAACAAGTACCATCTTAACAACTATCTAATGATAATTTATTTAAATTGGTATTGAAAAAATTTGCTCAAAGATCATTTAATATGGAAATTAGTTAAATTAAAAAATTTTTTTTGAATAATTTCATCAATTCGGAACTAATTTAAATAAAAATATAGTTCGCTGACATTGCGCCCTCATATTTGAATACCCTATAAAAACAGGACATTTGCACACTTTTTTTGATATGATATGAAATTAAGCTTTTAAAATTTTCGACATTATAAAAAATTAATCAGAATGAACAAATTTAGGTCAACGGAAATCAAAAAAAGCTAAAAAGTTTCAGGGACGAAAAATTTTTGGTAATGTTGATTTCCCTTTCTATTCCTTATGCTCTGCATAAATTTTAAATTAAATTCTAACATAAAACTCTATTTTACCCTTTGAATGTTGAAATTTTTTAGATTTTGGGATTTAAGATAGACTAATCATATTGGTTCTTTTCTTAAAATTTTAATTAAAATTATAAAAAAAATAGTGCGCAAAACTCGGAGTGCGCAATTTTAGAGGGGAAAAAGTCCAAATAAATAGCCAACATTTTGCCATTTAATTGATAAAAAATCATAATTGATTCAATTCTTCATGAGTTATTATATTATTATAAATCGCGGTATGAGAGCGATAATTTTTGATATATCTGCTCTGATGCAAAATAAACTGGAATTAGAAAAAATGTGCTATTTAATATAATTCTCTCGATTTTTTTTAAATCAAATTTAAATTTTTTCTTAAAACAACCTTTCCTAGTTTTATGAGCTAATTCCGGGTTTTCTTCAATTTTTTTTGCTTGCTCAATTTCTTCTTTTAACGCTGTTTTCGTCCACAATTCGCAGGCATATTTGACCATGTCTTTAATTTCGCCTTTTTTATTTCTCGCTATTTTTTTCTTTTCATTTTCAAGGCCATATTTTTCAGCAAAATTCCAAGCTATCAGCCGGAATTGCATTCTTCGTTCCAAATTTATTTGCTTTAAGGGAAGAAAAAATTTTTAATTTTTATCTATCTTTTATGCCTAATAAATATATGTAAAATTTTATAGGAATGTGAAGAACTCGTAAAAAACCGTGTTGATTAAGCTCGATTTTAAAATCGTTGAATTACAAAACAAAAAAATTAAACTATTTAAGTCGATTAATTCTACAAATAAAATTTTATATTTAATATATGCCAATAAATATACTATATAATTTATTTTTGATTTGTCTAATTTTAAATGTGTAATTAATTTTAAAAAAAAATTTAGTAATAAAGACAAAGTTTTAAAATTGAGAAAATTAAAAAATTAATTTTTCTAAATTATTTTGGAAATAAATTAATAAATAATTTAATTATATTTAAAATTATATTTGAGGACTTCTTCCTCAATTTCCGGCAGTTTAACGGAATCAAAATTGGAGAGCAACATCAAATTGGTGTATTCCTTGTCCAAATTGAATGCTTAAACAAAAAATAATATTTAAAAATTATTTTTCAATTTTTTAATTCTATATTAATGATTGATATTTTATCGAATTTATTATTAACATTTTGATTGTCAAAATAAATAAAATTTAATTTAATTAAAGAAAATCAAAAAATTTTAAATTTTAAAATTGGATTAATTTTTCTTGAAATTTTATTTAAGGCTTTAAAAATAATCGTTTATTATTTTAATTTAATAAGGATTAAACTTTTTTCATTTTTCAAGTTTTCATGAATTAAAATAATAATTTCCACATTTTTGATTAATTCTATATTTTTTATAAATCTAATTAATTTATATAATATGTGAATGGCATCTTTAAATATTTTATAAATAATAAATTTAATAATATTATAATATAAAATTTTACCAATATCATTTTGCATCGTAATGAAAATATATAGATTGAATAAAAGGAAAATAGTTATTTGATTGATAAAGTTCATTTTGATATATGAAATTAAAATTAATTTTTAATATTTTTAAAATTCATTGTAAAATTCTATTTTCATTTTTACGCAAATTAATGCTCATTTGAAATATTATGGATAAAATTAAAAAAATATTATAATTTTATTTTATGGGCTTCTGAGAGGGGAATTATTGCCGATGGCATTGATTTTGAATGAAAGAAAAATGAAAGATATTATCCATCCTCTTTTCTGCGCTTGGCCATAAACATCACTCGGACAATGAATTGCTGCTTTTTGTGCCAATGCCCGACAATTTCTCTTCTTCCCCTCCCCAAATTTAAAGACTTCTCTATTCTCATAGGGATGACAAAGTAAAAGTTTCGATTGATTTTAGGGGCACAAATTGCAATAATATTATGAATTGAAATTTGCCTACCCCAATTTTAGATATGTCCAAATCAATTTTTCGAATAATAAAATCTTACAAATTTGTAACCAAGCCTAATTGAAATGAAATGCTTAGAAATTATTGCATTTAACTTTTTCTAAATAAAATGTGTTTTCATTTGCTAAGTAAAATGTGTTTTCATTTGCTAAATAAAATGTGTTTTCATTTGCTAAGTAAAATGTGTTTTCATTTGCTAAATAAAATGTGTTTTCATTTGCTAAGTAAAATGTGTTTTCATTTGCTAAGTAAAATGTTTTTTCATTTGCTAAATAAAATGTGTTTTCATTTGCTAAGTAAAATGTGTTTTCATTTGCTAAATAAAATGTGTTTTCATTTGCTAAGTAAAATGTGTTTTCATTTGCTAAGTAAAATGTGTTTTCATTTGCTAAGTAAAATGTGTTTTCATTTGCTAAATAAAATGTGTTTTCATTTGCTAAGTAAAATGTGTTTTCATTTGCTAAGTAAAATGTGTTTTCATTTGCTAAATAAAATGTTTTTTCATTTGCTAAGTAAAATGCGTTTTTATTTGCTAAGTAAAATGTGTTTTCATTTGCTAAGTAAAATGTGTTTTCATTTGCTAAATAAAATGTTTTTTCATTTGCTAAGTAAAATGTGTTTTCATTTGCTAAATAAAATGTGTTTTCATTTGCTAAGTAAAATGTGTTTTCATTTGCTAAATAAAATGTGTTTTCATTTGCTAAGTAAAATGTGTTTTCATTTGCTAAGGAAACTGTGTTTTCATTTGCTAAGTAGTAATATTTCTTCCCCAAAAGAAATATTTTACTAGATTTTAATTATTTAAAATTTTATTTGAAACAAAACTCGGGTGCGCAAATTTTATTTCAAATGACTCAAAAATATTATTGCTAATTTTATTTGCGCGCCTATTCCCCGCCCCATAAAAATGGATCAATCGAAACTGTTTGCTTTTACTATCTAATATGATTTTGATTTAGGGAGGGAAAGAAGGAATATGGGAGAAATTGAATTTGAATTGAGGACAAGCCTCTCTGGCATTGGCATAAGGCATAAGAATCAACCGTTCAATTTATGGCCGAGTGATTTATGCCTATGGGGGAGCATAGAAAAGGGGACAGATAATAATGCCCATCATTTTTCTTTCATTCAAAATCAATGCCATCAGCAATAATTTACCTTTTCACATCTCAACTCAAGACAGAAAAATAAAAAAATTGTAAAAATTTTAAAATAAATTTAAGTCACTTTTTAACTTTGCTTTAAATTAAAATAGAATTTTACAATGGATTTTAAAAATATTAAACTTAATTTTAATTTCATATAAATTCGAAATGAACTTTGTCAATCAAATAAATATGTTATTTTATTTGCTTCTATTCAATCAAAATATTTTCATGACGATGCAAAATGATATTGGTAAAATTTTATATTATAATATTAAATTTATTATTTATAAAATATTAAAAAAATGACACTCACCTTCTATAATTAATAATTTTTTTTAAAATAAATATTATTAAATTAAAAATTTGAAAAAATTGCATGATAGCTTCACCAAATCGATTTCAAAAAATTGTCAAAGCAAAATTTAATATTATTAAATTAAACTCTAGGTCTTTCGGTTAAATTTTATGGACTTTTTAGTAAATAAAATTCAGTAAAAGTTAACCCATTTCAGAAATTTCAAAATTAATTTTCATTTTTAATTAAATTGAATTTAGCTTTAGTATAGTAATAATAAATTTATTTAAATATCAAATACTTAGTTCGAAAAAATAAAAAATTTGACAAATAATTTTTAAATATTATTTTTTGTTTAAGTATTCGATTTGGACAAGGAATACACCAATTTGATGTTGCTTTCCAATTTTGATTCTGTCAAACAGCCAGGCATTGATGAAGAAGTTCTTTTTTAAAATTTAAATAATAAATTTTATATCAAAAATCTTTGTAAAAAAATTAATAATAATTTTTTACCACTGTCATCTGTCATTTTTATTTTTATTAACATTCTCTCAAGCTTTATGTTAGACAAAATCTAAAAATAATTTTTAGAATACATTGACTGTTTTATTAATATAAAATTCTATTCAAATAATTTAATAAAATATTTTTTTTTGTTTTTAAATTCATCAATTTTTAAACTAAGCTTAGATAAATGATCAAAAATAGGTTTTTCTTGTTGAAGCTGTTCAGAAAAATTCTTGACAATTCTTTAAATTATTTAAGATAAAAGCCATAAAAAGACTAAGAAACAAGAAAAATTATATTTCCTTTTCCTTTTAGCAATTAAATTTGGAGCGCCGAATGCAATTTCGACTGATTGCTTGGAATTTTGCTGAAAAATATGGCCTGGAAAATGAGAAGAAAAAAATAGCCAGAAATAAAAAAGGCGAAATTAAAGACATGATCAAATATGCATGCGAATTATGGGACAAAACAACGATGGAAAAAATAAAAGAGGAAAGCAAAACTATATTACAAAATTCGGAAAGATATAATCAAGCGACAAAAGGTTTCGTTGAGGCCAAAAAAATAATTTTAAAGATCCATTCCCAACAAATCTAATCACAAAAGTAGAAAAGAAATCCGAAATTGTTATTTTTGGGATAAAAAAAAAGAAAGTTTATACTAATTGAAAGTTAAAAATTTTGGAAAAAAATTTGATTTAAATTTTTAATATTCAAATTTAACAATTCTGCCCATTTTTTTTGTTTATTCTGAGACAATTCTGCCCATTTTTTAAAATTTGTTAAATTATGTTTATTCTGAAATCTGAATGCGATATGTGCATTGAGAAAAAAATGCTTGATATATAATATATGAGTATAAAATTTTCACTTCAGCTCTTCGAAAGCAAATAGAAGAAGAGCCCATGAGTGTGAATGAAATGATAAAAATAGGAGAAGGCGATTGCGACCGACTGGAGTTCCATCTGCTTGACAAATCTGACCCATTTGAGGAAATGCCAAAATGGGTTGTCAATTTTTTCAATGATGCAAATCAAATGCATTATAGATATAGAGTGATGAAAAGATTATTGAGTGGAAAAAAATTGGAGGAAGACAATTTCGAATTTTGGTGGACAAAATTTCAAAAAAGAATACAAGAATTGAGAGATGAGGAACAACTGAAAAAGGCGCTGGAATTGGAAGATGCGGAGGCAAAAATGGGCAGGCAAGAAATAAAAATTTATTTATTTTTTTTTTATTTCCACTGTTATTAATTAATAAAAATGTATTAATAATGCAATCGATTGGCAGTGTGCCCCTCCCAAAGTGAAAAGGGAACCGGTCGATTTGGAATTCGGACTCTCTGATTTTCACGGTTTTCGAAACTCGGTTTTCGGATCGATATTTTTTAGCCAAAAATCGGTTCGGTTGAGTTTCGAATTTCGTTTCTGTTGACCTAATTGACGATTTTTATGACTCAACAATTGCTCTTAATAATAATAATAAATTTAAATAGATCCATGGCAATTATTCCATTTAATGGAAGCAAAAAGGAAGTGATTCCTTTTGAGGATGAAAATGAAAAAGAAGAAAGCCAATTCCTGCGAGAAATGCGCAAATTGATCATAAATTCCGTAACTAGAGATGGGCAAGAGGAATTGAAATTGGTCAAAAGACAAATTATAAAAATGACATCAGCAAATATATTGATTGATTTGGAGGAATTTTTTCCAACTCTTCTTGGAATTGGTATTTTTATGAATTAAAATTAGGGTTATTATTATTAATTCCCCGTGAGAGAGGTATGAAAAAACGGGAACGGGGAGTGCGGGGAATGAGGGTGCGAGGAATGGGACGGGGTGACTCCTCTCGAAAATTCCTTGCTAAGACTCCAAACTCCATGCCAAAGCCAGATTCGAGATTCCAATCATTCGTTGGGGGCACTATCCAATTTATTTGAAATTTTTGACACAATTTTAAAAATAGCCAAAATAAAATTAAATACCCTTTGGTACTTCTATAGTTTGTATCCTCTTTTTGGGTAAATATTTTTTTCTATTTTTGGTCAAATTATATACCAATCGACGCCTTTTGATGAACTGAGTAGAAAATGTCAAAAATTTGAGCGTTAAAGCATTTTTGGCCAAGTTATGGGCATTTGAAAATCGTAAAAGTGAAGGGTCCACCCTATGGGTCTGAATTCGAAAAATTTTTAAAAATTTTTTCGGTCAAATTATAGCTCATTCGACGCGACTCAATGAGTAGAGTGCAAATCTGTCATTGTTTTCGCATAAAAAGCAAAAATTAAAAAGTTACATTCACGCAAATCTGCGCAGTTCCAACACATTCCAGCGAAACTAAAATGGCCGTAACTTTTTTATTTTTATGTTATATGCGAAATCGATGGCAGATTCGAGCTTCTCTCATAGATACGCGTCGAATGAGCTATAATTTTATCAAAAAAAAATTCAAAAAATTTTTAGTCCTTCGACCCATATAAGGGACCAAGCACTTTTTCGATAAAAAAGAGGATACAAACTATAGAAGTACCATTTTCAGGAATGATAAAATCAAGAAAAAATTTTTTGATTTCTTTTCAAATAATCCGTAAAAATTATTCCCTCTTATTTATCAGGTACAATTGAGGAAAAGTTGGTGCTCGGTTTGTATAAAAACATTATCCAAGATACCAGTGATGTGTTATTGGCATTTTGGGAATTCCGAATGTCAAGTGCATTCTTATATGGCAGAATATGGCGCAAATTGTTTGATCAACTTTTTGAAAATCAAGAAAATGAAGAAAACACTCGCGCGGATCTAAAACAACTTTTTGAAATTTCTAAAAAATTCAAAATTTTCGCAAAAAATATTGACAAATACGATGCCGAAAAATTGTGCTTGGTGTTGTTAAAACTTTGGAGGAAAATTATTGGCGAAAATGAAGATCATGAAATTATGGATAAAAAAGAGAATTTCGAACAGAATAGGATGGCAATTAGAAAGGAATTGCTTTGGATGGAATATTGGGCCTGGTTGGACCTTTTGAAAAAGATGGACAAACAATTATTGGACAGCAATTTCAGTCCAGGAAATATTTATAAATTTTCCGAATTTTTTGGCGGTTTTGACCAAATTTGGTCAAAAATTATTGAGATGGAAAAATCTGGTCAAAAACCAATCCAATTGGACAATATGAATTATTCAAGTGAAAATTTTATGGATAAGATGTTGGCGCCATTCAGAACAAGTTAATAAATATTTTTTTCATTTTATAATTTTATAAATAAATTTTAAAACTACTATTAGAGATAGATTAATTAAATAGCCTAATTAAGATTATGATTAAATTTTGTATAGAATACTAATAGAATAATATTGTTTATTTATATTTTGTTTTTGATAATATTTAATTTGACGAATAAATTATTGAAAATGCCGAATAAAATGAAATTGCAACTTTTAATTAATTAAAATTTGGCCTAAGACACTCTAAATTAATTAATTAAGAACTCACCGATTTTCGTTTAATCTACAACATCGAGGATTATTTTGAGAAAATTGTTTTACTTCATAGTAAAGGAGATTTAAAAATTCGAAAAATGATGTGGAAAACAACAATCGATATAAAAAGGTGCATTTGGGGTTTGGACTTGCTGATTTGGATGCGAATTTTGGATGAACAAATTGATCAAATTTCAAATGAAAATAATAATGAACAATTGGTGAATGCATGGTGGAATGCTCGAGTGGAAATGGAAATATTCCATGATTCATTGGCAATAAGGGCGGGCGGATTTGAAGGAATCGAAAAACCTGGTGAGAATTTAAATAAGCGAAAAAAATATTTATGTTTCGCGTGTTCTGAATTCCATCTCTTTTGTTTTTCCGCTTGTTCTGATTTTAATAATTCAGCCTGTACTGATTTTAATAATTCCGCCTTTTTTGATTTTAATAATTCCGCCTGTTCATTTTAATAATTCCGCTTGTTCTGATTTTAATAATTCCGCCTGTTCTGATTTTAATAATTCCGCCTGTTCTGATTTTAATAATTCAGCCTGTTCTGATTTTAATAATTCCGCCTTTTTTGATTTTAATAATTCCCCCTGTTCTGATTTTAATAATTCCGCTAGTTCCAATTTTAATAATTCAGCCAGTTCTGATTTTAATAATTCAGCCTGTTCTGATTTTAATAATTCAGCATGTTCTGATTTTAATAAATCCGCCTGTTCTGATTTTAATAAATCCGCCTGTTCTGATTTTAATAATTCCGCCTGTTCTGATTTTAATAATTCCGCCTGTTCTGATTTTAATAATTCCGCCTGTTCTGATTTTAATAATTCCGCCAGTTCTGATTTTAATAATTCCGCCTGTTCTGATTTTAATAATTCCGCCTGTTCTGATTTTAATAATTCCGCCTGTTCTGATTTTAATAATTCCGACTGTTCTGAATTTAATAATTCCGCCTGTTCTGATTTTAATAATACCGCCTGTTCTGTTTTTAATAATTCCGCCTGTTCTGATTTTAATAATTCAGCATGTTCTGATTTTAATAAATCCGCCTGTTCTGATTTTAATAAATCCGCCTGTTCTGATTTTAATAATTCCGCCTGTTCTGATTTTAATAATTCCGCCTGTTCTGATTTTAATAATTCCGCCTGTTCTGATTTTAATAATTCCGCCTGTTCTGATTTTAATAATTCCGACTGTTCTGAATTTAATAATTCCGCCTGTTCTGATTTTAATAATTCCGCCTGTTCTGTTTTTAATAATTCCGCCTGTTCTGATTTTAATAATTCAGCATGTTCTGATTTTAATAAATCCGCCTGTTCTGATTTTAATAAATCCGCCTGTTCTGATTTTAATAAATCCGCCTGTTCTGATTTTAATAATTCCGCCTGTTCTGATTTTAATAATTCCGCCTGTTCTGATTTTAATAATTCCGCCTGTTCTGATTTTAATAATTCCGCCTGTTCTGATTTTAATAATTCCGCCTGTTCTGATTTTAATAATTCCGCCTGTTCTGATTTTAATAATTCCGCTTGTTCTGATTTTAATAATTCCGCCTGTTCTGATTTTAATAATTCCGACTGTTCTGAATTTAATAATTCCGCCTGTTCTGATTTTAATAATTCCGCCTGTTCTGTTTTTAATAATTCCGCCTGTTCTGATTTTAATAATTCAGCATGTTCTGATTTTAATAAATCCGCCTGTTCTGATTTTAATAAATCCGCCTGTTCTGATTTTAATAATTCCGCCTGTTCTGATTTTAATAATTCCGCCTGTTCTGATTTTAATAATTCCGCCTATTCTGATTTTAATAATTCCGCCTGTTCTGATTTTAATAATTCCGCCTGTTCTGATTTTAATAATTCCGCCTGTTCTGATTTTAATAATTCCGCTTTGTTCAGATTTTATTTCCGCCAATGCTAATATTAAATACAAATTTTTAAATGAAAGGAATAATTTAATAAGAAAAAATATTTAATTAAAGCTTTATACATGCTAAATTGGATGTATTTGCTGAAGCATCAAAAATGCATTATAAGAAATGATGCGCGAGTCAAAACTCAAATCGAAGAATTTGACGAAGAGGAAAACCGAAAAGAAATGGACAAAAATTTGATTAGCTATATTGAAAAATGTAAAAAATTGGCCAAGGAATTCACCGAAAAAGAACGAAAGCATTTTGACGAAGATGAAATACGCAAATGGCGTTGGTTTTATTTAAAGGAACTTATTAGTGAAGGCCAAAGATTCTATTCGTCAAATATAGCTTTTAATCTGGACGGTAATTAATAAATATATATTTAAAAAATAGAAATTATTTAACATTATATTAATTTATTAAAAATTTTTTAGAACAAATAGAAGACCAGGAAACATTGACAAAACTAAAAGAACTGATTGGCAGTGAATTTTTAGCCGAATTAACGACAAAAGGCAGCAAGAGGTTTGTGGTGATATAAAAATATTTATAAAAAAAATATTTGCAGCATTGCGACTGGATATTTGGTAGAAAAATGGATTGAAATATTCCAAATACCGGATAAAAAGAGTCGGTTCCAAGCTAGCCTGGAAGTTATGTATTTACATGACAAACGTATAATGGACACTACAAAATATCATGCACAAAAATTTCATGCTAATCGAATTGCTTTTCAACGTGAATATGCCAGAAAAACATATGACGGCGTAACACGAATTGAACAACAAGTGGCCAATGTTCTAGGGATGGAAGAAAAAGAACTGCTGGTTGGAGACAATTTTCCAACAACTAGTGGCACAAAAAATATTGAAATAACCACTGATGAGTTGAGTCGACAAATCAACATGATTCGTTGCGTCAAAATGGTTAGCGATTTTTGCGCCATGCTCGCTGAAGAGCAAGGGTCGGCCATGTACGGCACTTTTAATTTTAACACCGAAATTCAAATGGCCACTAGCGAATTTGTGCAAGCAAATTTCCATCAAATTGTAGAGGAATTGAGAAATAATCATATGAAAAGTATGAATTTCAAACGATTCGCACGCGTTTTGCAATCGGATTCAAAATTGGTAGAATTTTTACGGAATGAAGTGGGTGCGGTTCACACGCTAAACACATTGTTGGGCTTGGGATACAATCGTCCTAATGGAGAGAAGATAACAATGAATTATGATACTCTTTGGGACGAATTGAACAAAGGGCCCAAAGCGAAGGTTGGAGACGAAGAGGAAAAAGAAAAAAGAAGGAATATTGAAATTGTTTGGGAAGTATCATCCAAAGGGGCTAATACTCTTGGTAATAGATTGGAAAATCCATTGCGCGACATAAATTGTAATTTTTTATATAATAATATAGTTTAAAAATATATTTTGGTTGTTCTAATAAATTTTTACTATCTCATATAAAAATTTTATATTTATAATTTTTAAAATTTTTAATTGTTTTTATAATTATTTTTTTCTTTCCAAAATTTTATTTTAAAAATTTTAATAAATTTAGAATTTTATAAAAAATTTTAAAAAATGGAAAATGGTGAAATTTAAATATCAGTAAATATTATAAATAATAAAAAAATTAGAATTGGCTGTTATTTTATTATTTTCAAAAAATATTAATATTATTCTTTGTTAAAAAAAAATTTTAAAATATATTTTATTAAATTTTTTTTTTGCAGTTTTTAATGATAAACGACTTTTGGAAAATTATGCTTTGGCATTTAAAAAATACAAGTTAAAGGGGGAAAATTCACCAATAATAATGCATTCATTGGCCGCAAATATTTTGGTTTTCATGCAACATTTTGAACAATTTGTAATGGCACCAACGGGTCTCCTCCCAAAATTGCAATTAATTCGATCAAAATATGGCGAACAAATTCGCCTATTTGCCCGAATTGAATATGACAAAGTGTTGACTGATTTTGGGGAAGTAAAATTCCATATTCAAAGGTAAGATGATATAAATATAAGTAGAGGCCAAATATTCCAAAAAAAGTTTAGTCATTTTATAATATATTTATATTTTGATGGAATAAATTTTTTAAATTATTTTTCTCAAAATTTAGATGTTTTTTAGCAAAAATAAATTAGAAAATTTTTATTTAATTCATTAAATTATGTATAGCAAAATTAAAATCATGTTCTTTTATTTCTAATTAATTATTTAAAAATAAAATTTTTAATTTTTTTATAATTTTTTTTTCAATTTTAATTTGACAATTAGATTTAATTTAAATATTAAATCATTCAAAAATAAATATATTTACATTTTTGATTTCATTGATAAATTTCACCTATCGTGAATATTTTTTTAATACTTTTTAATTATTAAATTTTTCAGAGAATTTTTCGCTCGAATGCTAGCAGAAATAAATAGTAGATCAAAAAAGGAAATTATTTCGGAAATTTTGCACAATTATCGCCTGGAAAAAATTGCCGTAGAAAATGAAAAAGATAAAATATTTGAAGATTTTGACCAGAATTTACGAAAATTCCATTTCGACGCATTTGTCCGTTTATTGAGAAAAGAAAAATTGGAGGAGCAGGAAAATAAAGGCAAAAAGGAGGCCAAAGAATTTTCATTTGCAAAAATATTAAGTGGTCAGTTGGTAATGTGAATTGAAAGAAATAATCATATTTATAAAAATAACTGACGAAAAAATTTGTGAATGGAAATTTTTTTCATATTCTCCATCAAATGACTATTTTTTTAGACCAATTCATTCATCACACCAAGATTTATAAATAATTATTTAAAAATTCATAGCCACATTTAAGAGTGATTGAAATATTTATGTATTTTAAAAGCAAATTAAATTTTATTTAACATTTCTTAATTTTCAATTATAAATTATATATATCATCTATAAAAAATTTTAATAAATTTATATTTTTTTTTAAAATTTTAAAATTTAATTAATTTTTAAGATGCAAATTCTGAGCATGGAAGACGGGAAATTCTTTTCAATTTTATGGGCGATTTTGAGCGAATTGCAAGTGTTTTCAATGAAATTGGTCCTCGCGGAATGAAAATTCACGCCAAAGATTATGCTCATTTTGTGAAGGGAAAAGTGCCAGAAGAAAAGGAAAACCAAAATGAGCAAATTTTACCTTCAGAGATACAGACAGAGGAAGAAAATTTGGGTATGCCCCCGAAACCTTACCCACATATATTTACAAAATTCCATGCATTTAGCATTTCTTAGACACTCAAAAGACCCTTCTACCCAAATCCAAGAGTACTCGAAGCAGACTAGTTTAATTTATGCTAGGTCATTCATGTCTACATTAGTGTAAAGGCTAATTTGAATCTTAATTATAATCCAAAAAATAAAAAGTAATACTAATAAATAATATTTATAAAAATACTCATAAATCAATGAATACCCGAAAAAACTAAGCTGAAACAATCTTTCCGGAAAATTTAATTAAAATTTTTTCGAAAAAGTCAATTAAAATCTTTACTGAACGGAATCACGTGCCAACTCCCATATTTAATATCATATAAAATTAAATTTGCATTTCTAATATTGTGGAAATGATCACATTTGCACTGCCCTTCTTTATCTTTATCTATTGTGGATATGACCATGGGCGGTTTAATCTAATAAAATAAGATTCAGCAGCAGCAGAAATGCCCTTGGAAATAATTGAATTGACTACGAAAGAAATTGGAAAAAGCGATACAAATGAAAATTCGAAAAAAATGGAGGCGGAAATTGTTGAATCACCTAATGATGCGCCCATCTCCTTCATGGGCCGTTTACGATTCCTTTACAATTACATTCCATCCTTAAATAAATTCAAAGAGGAGAAAAATGAAAATATGAACAAACAAACAGGAAAAAATGGTCCCAAAAAGAGGATCACAAAATTCTTCATATTTTCGGGTCAAAATAAACCGGAAAATCGTAAATATGTGACGAAAGTGGAAATTTTTCCAATGAAGAAAAATAACGAAGGGAAATTGGAAGAAAATAAGCCGGAAAATTGGACAACAGAATCAAAATGCGATGGAGAAATTCTGAATCAAAATAAAGTAAAAGGTAAATTCATAGTGGATTGGGGGAAATGCGGGCTGTCCAATGAATTCTGGAATTCGTCGGAAATGGCAGTTTTGCAAATGCTCATTTCAATTCGGGAGCCTAATTCTACTTCTGAAAATCGCCAATATATAGTGAATTTTTCAATGGATTTGAAAATTAATGCTGAAGTAAATGATAAAGAGCAACAGAGGGAAAAACTGCGTAAACTTTTAGAAGGCAGACATTTAATTGAAATTGACGTCACAAAACGGGAAAAAAGCATAAGTGCAAAAAAGAGTTGGGCCGATATGACTGATTCTGACCACTCTGATTCGGACAAAGGAGAGGAGAGAGAAAGGAAAAATTTGGCAATTCAAGAAATTGTTCAAGATAGAAATGAACAACAGCAAATCGAGGAAATTCGAAATAATAAAAGTAATTTTTATTAAAAAAAAAATCAACATCTGATTCGGCTTTTAAATTTAACTTCACAATTCATTCATTTTTTATCCAAAAAAATTTATGTCCAAACTCCAAAAATGACGCCAATCCTCGCCCTTAAATTTAGAGAAATTATCTAATATATTTTTTGGATAAGGAACTTAGAAACAAATCTTTCCCAACCCTTGATTAAAATTAAATTGCCAGCATTGAAATATTAGACTTATCTAATGTCAATATTTTTAGAATCGGCAAAAGAGAAGAAAAAAGAAAAAATTCAAATGGCAGAAGAGATTTCTTCCTCCAATTCTCAAACTAAAAAGAAGAAAAAGAAGAAAAAGGATAGATTTCAAATCACTGAAAAAGAAGCTTCCTCCAATGCTCCTTCAACTAATCAAAACGACATTCCAGCGGTTGATGTTGCCGGCTACGGAGGCAACTCCGAAACTAGCAGCAAATCTAAAAACAAAAATGAAAAAAAGAAAAGGAAGAAAATTCAGCAAAAGGTTGAAAAAAGAGGTGAAAAAGAGGAAAGAGGAGGGGTAATGGTCGATTTGCCGCTCAATGAAATTGTGGAAGGAAAAATTCATGATCATAAATTGCCTCCATTTGAAAGTGAAAAAAATTTTTTAATTATAAAAATTATTTTTTTTTAGAATATTTTAATGATCAATTTATATACAAAAAATTTTTGGAAATTTATGAAAAATTCATTGCCGAACAGAAATGGTCACCGGAGGAACATTTATTCTTGACTATTGGCACATATCTGAATGAAATAGGCCATAAATTAAAGGCATTGGATGAAATGAAGGAGGATAAATTGCTTTTAACGAATTCAATTAATTTGAAATTGGTGGAGGAAATTCGAAAAGAATTGACCGAATTAAAGCTGAATGAAGAGAGGGAATGGTCATTGGAGGAATTTAATATTTTGATGATAAAATTGCATGGCATTTTTACAAAATTGCTTGCCCAAATTGACGGTTATGATACTGTTGGTGGCAAAGAAAAGGATGATGAGAATTTATACGATCAAATTTATTTGAGACTGCAATTGAATTGGATTTGCTTTGCCCGAGCAATTTGTGAAGAGAAAAAATTGGAAAAAATGTGGTCTGTTGAAAGTTTTACAAGGCAAACTTATAATCGCGATTTTGTCGCTTTGATTGGCCAACAGCCGAAAATTGTTGTAGAAAAAGGACAGAAAAAGAATGAGTATAAATTAAATGCATTGGAAAAGTTAAGGATACAATTTGAGAAAGAATATTTGATCCCATATAAACAAATGTTGGAGCAGAATGCAATTGGTAAGAATATTTTTATTTTATAAAAAATATCGCTTCTTTTTAATTATCCTTTTTAATACTTTTTTAAATGAGTTTTTTTATCCATTTATATATTTAATTCCATTTGTTCTAATTCCGCTTATTTTAATTCTGCCTTTTTTGATTTTAATAATTTCAACTGTTCTGATTTTAATAATTCCGCCTATTCTGATTTTAATAATTCCGCCTATTCTGATTTTAATAATTCCGCCTGTTCAGATTTTCCGCCTGTTCTGATTTTAATAATTCCGCCTGTTCTGATTTTAATAATTCCGCTTGTTCTGATTTTAATAATTCCGCTTGTTCTGATTTTAATAATTCCGCTTGTTCTGATTTTAATAATTCCGCCTGTTCTGATTTTATTAATTCCGCCTGTTCTGATTTTATTAATTCCGCCTGTTCTGATTTTAATAATTCCGCCTGTTCTGATTTTAATAATTCCGCCTGTTCCGATTTTAATAATTCCGCCTGTTTTGATTTTCATAATTCCGCCTGTTCTGATTTTAATAATTCCGCTTGTTCTGATTTTAATAATTCCGCCTGTTCTGATTTTAATAATTCCGCTTGTTCTGATTTTAATAATTCCGCCTGTTCTGATTTTAATAATTCCGCTTGTTCTGATTTTAATAATTCCGCCTGTTCTGATTTTATTAATTCCGCCTGTTCTGATTTTAATAATTCCGCCTGTTCTGATTTTAATAATTCCGCCTGTTCTGATTTTAATAATTCCGCCTGTTCTGATTTTAATAATTCCGTCTGTTCTGATTTTAATAATTCCGCCTGTTTTGATTTCCACAATTCCGCTTGTTCTGATTTTAATAATTCCGCTTGTTCTGATTTTAATAATTCTGCCTGTTCTGATTTTAATAATTCCGCTTGTTCTGATTTTAATAATTCCGCTAGTTCTGATTTTAATAATTCCGCTTGTTCTGATTTTAATAATTCCGCTTGTTCTGATTTTAATAATTCCGCCTGTTCTGATTTTATTAATTCCGCCTGTTCTGATTTTAATAATTCCGCCTGTTCTGATTTTAATAATTCCGCCTGTTCTGATTTTAATAATTCCGCCTGTTTTGATTTCCACAATTCCGCTTGTTCTGATTTTAATAATTCCGCTTGTTCTGATTTTAATAATTCCGCCTGTTCTGATTTTAATAATTCCGCTTGTTCTGATTTTAATAATTCCGCCTGTTCTGATTTTAATAATTCCGCTTTTTCTGATTTTAATAATTCCGCTTGTTCTGATTTTAATAATTCTGCCTGTTCTGATTTTAATAATTCCGCTTGTTCTGATTTTAATAATTCCGCTTGTTCTCATTTTAATAATTCCGCCTATTCTGATTTTAATAATTCCTCATGTTTGTATTAAATGATTTCAAAAAGTTTAGATCGACAATTATTGAACGAATATTGGCCAAATAATTCTGTAGCTGCAATTACATTTGAATTTAACAAATTATACCAACAATTCCGTTGGAGCAGTGAACAAATTAGACAGGCAAGAAGCAGCACCCAACAAATTCGAAACGTTGTCTACAATGTCATTGTAAATGATGATGAAGATGAAGCTGAGAGACCAACCAATCTAAGGCGCCATCAACACATAAATTTTGCTATTCAGCGAATTGAACATTTAATCACTAAAATTTGGGTACATTTATATTTATAGGAAATTTTTGATTAATTCATGTTTCATTACTAGGCACCTCAATCTACCCTAAAAATTGGTGGCTCCTATCAATTAGGCACTTTGACGCCCAATTCCGACATCGATGCCATTTTGATTGCCTCAAAACGAGTTGGAAGAGAACGATTCTTTGGCAAAACTAAGGCCACTTGTGAATCGAACCGATGGTGTATGGACATTGATTCATTGTATTGTCAACTTTGTCAAGTAATATAATTAAAATTTAGAATAATTTGTTTTTTTTTTAAATTTTTAAATGTAAAAAATTAAAACGATTGTAAATTAATAACATAAAAAATTTAAATTAACAAAAAATTATCATCATCTAAAAAAGTCATTATTTTATATAATTAATTAATAAATTCTAATTAAGTAAAAAAAATCAAAAGATGGTTCTCTCTAGTTTTTATTAGGGGAATAAAAGAATATAAAAAATTTTTAAATATTATATTTCGCTCCTTTAATAAATAAGAAAAATTAAATAACAATTCTGTATAATTTATTAATAAAAATCAAGATGAAAGAATTTAAAGAAAGGGTTTTTGCTCTCTAACGAATATATGATAAAAATTAAAATTCTTAAACCATTTTTGCCTCCAAAAAATATAATCCAAAAAGTGCCAGCTGATTTCAAAAATTAAATAATAATTTTTTAAATTTTATATTTTTTAGAATAAAAATGTATTCCACTTGATGAAGTATCCGAATAACCACATTCCCCACATGAAATTCACATATTGTACCCATTTTGAACGGCATCAAATGGACTATGATCGGTCGAAATTGCCAGCATACCAATGCACTCCATTTGAATTGATCCTGGTTTCATTGCCAGGCTATGGAATAATTTCCGAAAAAACGCTTCAAAACACTTCACTTCTCATTGATCAATTTCGTGAAAAAGGCGAGGAGGACATCTATGAAATTAATTGGGACGATTCAAGGGCTGGCATGATCCATGCACTTTCTGGTTAGAGATATTTTTTCAAATTTCAAAATAACTGAAAATTAAAATTATAAATTAAAATTTAATTGAAATTACAACCATGAAATCATTTAAAAAAAAATTTAGAATAGGATAATTAATATTTTATGGAAATATTTCTAGAAAAAAGTAATTATAAGATAGGTTCAGAGTTTTTAGGATTAGCTTGAAAATATTTTATAATAAAAAAATAAAAAATGATTTTTCATGTAAAAGTGTGAATAAATTCGATAATTTTCGAATAAATTATTATAATCCAAATTTTAATAATAATTTTTTTCAGGCTATCAATTGAATGAATTTATTTTATCAAAATTGACTAATAAAAATATGCTTCGAGTATTCCGCATTTGTTTGGTGGCTTTAAAAAAATGGGCTGAAAGTGAGTTAAAATCAAAATTAATTTTACTAAAATTTATTCATAATTTTCTTTCCTCTATATTATAAACAATTAAAATTAAAAATAGAAAGGATTAAAATTAAAACTTTAGAAAATTCTGCTTTAAAATTATGAATATGTTTATTTTCTAGTTTTCATTTATTTAAAAAGATAATATCATGCAAACAAAAAAATGAAACTATTAATTATATTGAATTAATTTAAATCTCTTAGATTAAATATTTAAAAATTAATCAATGAATCAACATCCTCCCATTGGCACAGATAATCATATCTATGGTGGACAATATGGCTTCTTAAATAGTGCTTCATTGGGTTTGATGCTTCTCAAAATCGTGCTTCGTTTCCCAATCACACCGATGGTGCCATTCATTTTGGAACAATTCTTCGTACAATTTGTCAATTGGCCATGGCCAATGCCCATCCAATTTGCCCCATTGGGCGCGGATAAAACTGCGGCAGGGGACAAAAAACTGGGCTGGCAAGCGGAAAGGGAAAAAGGCCAAAAGCAAAAAATGTTACAAAGCAAAGTACGACATGTTGAGGGATGGCATCTCTTGCCCACGCTGAATATGCCAATCATTTCACCATGCAAACCGGAAAGAAATGTGGCATACAGTGTGAATCATTCAACCCAACAAATCATCCAGCGGCAATTGAAATTGGGTGAACAATTTTAAGAATACTAAAAAATTTTCAAAAGTATCTTTCATCATAAATGTGAACTTTTCTAATATTTTTTTTAATATATATATTATATATATATATATATGTAAAAATTCTGCTATAAATTAAATTACAACACTTCATAATTAAATTTTCTTTTATTTCCATTAAAAAAATATTTAGGAAAAAATTTTAAATTTTTTGACTTTATCATTATATATTTAATGAAAATACATTCATTTTTAAAAGCAGAAAAATTTTAAAATTTGTTTCCAGCAGCTTCAAGAAACATAATTTTGCTATAATAATTTTTTAAAATTTTAAATTTGATTCATACTTGAATACAAATAAAATAAAAGAATCATACCATAGAGGAAAATTTAGAAAAAATATAGCGCCTCTAGAGATTTTAATTAATTTTTAATTTGTAAACAGGCTTAGAAATGATTGAAAAAATTCGCGAACAGCAACAGCAAAATTCGAATGCTCTCATCGAACATGATCCAAATAAATATTCATGGAAATCATTGCTCAGTGACAAGAGATCATTCGGGGAAAAGGTTTGCTAAAAGATTAAGGAGTTAGATATCCAGCAGGTCCATATTTTTTGAATAGAATTTAAAAAGGCTAAATCCATCTAGTAAAAAGTACATATTTTTTAATATTTTTTAAAAATTAAAACAAGCATTTTATGAATTTTTATAGAATAATTTAATTCCAATTATGATATCAATTCTTTCAGTACACCCATTATATTGTTTTCTATTGTTTTGCCAAAACATCATCAGAATCGCCAGAGCAAAACGATTTGGGTGTACAATTTTGTGATGAATATGTTTTGTACCAACTTCGGCTTCAGCTCATTTTCTCCGTTGAACGAAATCCAAACACTGGCATATCGCGATGCCACATTTTACCAAATATGGATATGGGAAAACAGCAAAAGAAAAAGTTGAACGATCTTTCCAGAAAAATGATGGCTGTGCCATCGGAATTCAGGCATTTTTTTTATTATTTTCCAATATTACAAAACAATATATTAAAACATTTTTTCCTAGTTGTGCTATAATTTACAAAATAATTATTATCTAGCACGTAATTGTTATATATTTTTGGGTGGTGTGAAATAATTTATTTTAAATAAATAAAAGTAAAAAAATCTGAAAAGTTGATTAAAGAAAAAATTCATGAATTTGGTTAGAAAATGAAAAAAAAATTTGTGACAAAAATTATTTGAAAAATATGAAAATTCGAAAAGTTTTCCCTATTCTGTCATAATTCATAATTGTCTTTCTTATAACATTTTTTATGTCAAAATTCCCTATAGAAAATTGATAATAAGTTTATTAAGAATTTAAAGATAGCTAATAAGATATCCGACAATGTCTAAAATTCGGGTGCAAAATATTCAATATGAATAATTAAAATTAACTTTCTTACATAGAAAGAATTCTTTGAATCGTTATTGGATTATTGGATTGGAATTTGCTGATGAGGGAGCATTACATGGGAGAGATGACAATTATGCTGAGAAATTGGAAAATTGGCTGAATAAAAGTCAATTTGGATTTGTGGAAAAATTCATTCAAGATTATTTCATATTTTCAATGAGAAAAGTAAAGTTTTAAATTAAAATTATTTTTTATTTTATTTTTATTTTTAAATAAATTAATATTTGTGAATTTTTTGAAAATTAAATTAATTAAAATCCATGAAAATTGACTTTTTGGTTTAATATTGATTGGTGATGATTTTAAGAATTACTGCTGACTTAAATTAAATCAAAATTTTGCATATTCAAATCCCAATCTAATAAGAATTGCAAATTATCCAATAATAATTTTAGTCATTACACTCATTAGTAATATAGGATTAATTTTTATAAATTTCAATTTTTTAACCAATTAAATAAGGAAAATGACGAATTCTATATTTTTGTGGATATTGAAATTATTTTAAATTTATTAAACATTCTTTAATTTTCAAATTTTTTTTTTCAAATTGTCTAAATTTTTTTAATTTTAGAATTGAACGAGCGTTGGGATGCCGCTGGCGCGGCATCCCAACGCTCGTTAAAAACTTTAGACAAAAAATGATGGAAAATTTATACATTTTTATTTAAATAAAATAGTGAAAAGTACAAATTCTGCTCCCTCTCCCTCATATTAATTAGATTTTATTGGAAATTAAATTTAATTAATTTCTCATGATTATCTCCATCATCTCTCTAATTCATTATTTCGGTTCTTATTCTACGCGATTACAACTTGCGTCATTGCTACATCAGAATTAATTCGTTGCTTCTTTACTTTTCTATGAACCCTCGCATTTGTATTTGTACTGATTTTTCTCTCGAATTGATTCTTTATGGAACGATTCTTGATTCTTTTATTTCCCTTTTTTTAAATTCTTCTTTTCATTTTCGAGACCTGACATTTTATGATTTTTCGGCTTTTTGCCATTTATTTATGACCATTCACGGCATTTTATATACTATTCTCGACAATTCCCATTTTTTACCTTTAATTTTAAAAGGTTTTTCAACCTTTATTCTCGACCATTTCCGGCTTTTTATCCTTCATTTTTGACCATTCCCGGCTTTATACCCTTCATTATCGATTATTTCCGGCTTTATACCCTTCATTATCGATTATTTCCGGCTTTTTATCCTTCATTCTCGACCATTTCCGGCTTTTTATCCTTCATTTTTGACCATTCCCGGCTTTATACCCTTCATTATCGATTATTTCCGGCTTTATACCCTTCATTATCGATTATTTCCGGCTTTTTATCCTTCATTCTCGACCATTTCCGGCTTTTTATCCTTCATTATCGATTATTTCCGGCTTTTTATCCTTCATTCTCGACCATTCCCGGCTTTATACCCTTCATTATCGATTATTTCCGGCTTTTTATCCTTCATTATCGATAATTTCCGGCTTTTTATCCTTCATTCTCGACCATTCCCGGCTTTATACCCTTCATTATCGATTATTTCCGGCTTTTTATCCTTCATTATCGATTATTTCCGGCTTTTTATCCTTCATTCTCGACCATTTCCGGCTTTTTATCCTTCTTTTTTGACCATTCCCGGCTTTATACCCTTCATTATCGATTATTTCCGGCTTTTTATCCTTCATTCTCGACCATTTCCGGCTTTTTATCCTTCATTCTCGACCATTTCCGGCTTTTTATCCTTCATTCTCGACCATTCCCGGCTTTATACCCTTCATTATCGATTATTTCCGGCTTTTTATCCTTCATTCTCGACCATTCCCGGCTTTATACCCTTCATTCTCGACCATTTCCGGCTTTTTATCCTTCATTCTCGACCATTCCCGGCTTTATACCCTTCATTATCGATTATTTCCGGCTTTTTATCCTTCATTCTCGACCATTCCCGGCTTTATACCCTTCATTATCGATTATTTCCGGCTTTTTATCCTTCATTCTCGACCATTCCCGGCTTTATACCCTTCATTATCGATTATTTCCGGCTTTTTATCCTTCATTCTCGACCATTCCCGGCTTTATACCCTTCATTCTCGACCATTTCCGGCTTTTTATCCTTCATTCTCGACCATTCCCGGCTTTATACCCTTCATTATCGATTATTTCCGGCTTTTTATCCTTCATTCTCGACCATTCCCGGCTTTATACCCTTCATTATCGATTATTTCCGGCTTTTTATCCTTCATTCTCGACCATTCCCGGCTTTATACCCTTCATTCTCGACCATTCCCGGCTTTATACCCTTCATTATCGATTATTTCCGGCTTTTTATCCTTCATTATCGATAATTTCCGGCTTTTTATCCTTCATTCTCGACCATTCCCGGCTTTATACCCTTCATTATCGATTATTTCCGGCTTTTTATCCTTCATTATCGATTATTTCCGGCTTTTTATCCTTCATTCTCGACCATTCCCCGCTTTTTATTTTTCATTCTCGACCATCCTTGAGTTTTTCTCAATTTTTTACCCATCATTATCGATTATTTCCGGTATTTATCACTTCATTCGTGAACTCATTCATGGCATTCTAATTCATTTCCTCATTTTTCTATTATTATCGGCTTTTTAAATCAGATCCCGATAGATATTAATTATTATCTTATTTAACTCATGAATCTCTCTACCACTTGTTCCGATCCAAACTATTTTAACTTATTCCCGAGTTTGCTATTACCTATTACATTATTCCAATGATTTAATTGCTTTAAGGAGCGCCCGGTCGCCGCTGCGCGGCTCCCGGCCGCTCCGATTGGTTCAAAATAATTAATTATCTCAATCATTTCTTAGCATTTTATACAATTATTTACAAAATTTGGCAAATTTTTACATTATTTTTTAATAATTCTCGGCTATACCATTAAAATAATTAAAAATTTTTCTCGTTTAATATCATTCTAAAATATTTATTTTTCTTTATTTCTTTATATTTTATTTTTTAAAGTTCTTTTTCTTTATTCTTTAACTATATCATTTATTTTTTGGATATTTATTCATAATACAAAACGCCAACGTTAAAATATTCAAATGTCAATTTGTCCGGGAACTCTCCATTTAGTATATTTAGATTAAATTTAAATATTTCATTTTTAAATTTATTTTAGTATAGCAAGGCTGAAATCTATAAAAAATTGGCAAATGTTCATTTGTATGCAAAATTTGTGCCAGCTGACCAACTTGGACAATGGTAATTTATTTATTTTTTAAAAAATAATATTAAAATTCTTCATAATTCAGGACTATCGGCACTCAAATTTGGCGCCCTAAAAACAAAGGAAATTGAATTAAATTTGAAAAACTTGATTTTTTATAAATTTTCTAAATATTTTTTTTTGGCTAGACTATTCAAATATTTCACTTTTAATTATATTTCAACGAATTTAACATTTACAATTATATAAAGAATATTCTTTTTTTTATGTTTTCAAAATTCAAAATGTATGGTGAAAAATCATAACAAATAAGATAATCAAATGATTTATTATAAATAAATTGACATATGATTAGCGAATTTGTCGAAAATGGATTTTCAGATATTAATCTTATTAATATAATAATTAATTAAATTAATTTTTTTCCATATTTAAATTAAAAATGACAAAAAAATTATTAAATTCAAAAATTTATACCCTAGATTAAAATTGTAAATAAAATAAATTTCTAAAAGAATTAATTCTTTTAAAAATAAATATTCCTTTCGCATAAATTTCGTGAATCGAATTACCCTATCCAACTAACTGGCGCGCAGAGTACACTCGTTTTAAAACTAACAACTTGATCAAATCCAAAAAATATTTCCTCAAATTTTTCCTTGGTTAAACCATTCAGATTCAGACCATTTGTCTAAACCTAATCGCTCCACTTCATTTCCAATTCAAAAAATTTTTTTTCCTATTTTTGTTGAAATAAAGAACTTAAAGAAATTGAGCTGTCTAAAAACGTACGGGGTCAATTCCTCAATAGGCAAAAAGGGCCATGCAAATATGGACCTCAATAGTGCAAATGTGGACGTTTTTCGACTTATAATAAATCAGATACCAATTTTAAATCCTATAAACCTTTTTCGACAAGACTCAATTGAAAATGGTGTATAATTTGGCAAAATTAGCATAAATTGAAATGCAAAAAATGAATTTGAGTAATTGGAAAAGGTAATAAATTTGTATTTTAAATCATTCTTAAATCTTGATATTTGTAGAGTATATCCGCATTAATTTTTTATTATGAATTAAACACCAAAAACAGAGAAAGTACAAATTGTTATGTTTTTTATTCCAACAATTTTTATTTTAAATTTTTTACTCATATATATCAATTCAATCCCAAATTTTGTCAAAAAAAATCAAAATATGTTATAATTTTTTGGCCATTTATATTTGATCAAACAATTTGATAACATGACACTTCCCTTTATATGATTTTAAATGATTTGCTGAAATATAGATAAATGTCAAAAGCGAAAAATTTTGATAAATGACCCAGAAATTTTCAACAAATTGAATAAAATAAAATATTTAGAAAATTTATCAAAAATCAATGCTTGTCAAATTCAAATTCTTCTTTAGGGCGCAATATTGGATTTAAGATGGTCCTAAATTATGAAGAAATTTAAATTATTATTAAATAAAAATATTAATTAAAAATTACCATTGGCCAAGTTGGTCAGCGGGCACAAATTTTGTATACAAATGAATATTTGCCAATTTTTTGTAAATTTCAGGCTTGCTATGCTAAAATAAATGAAAATTTGATTTTTTAATTTTTTAGAAAAAAAAAGTAAAAAATTTTTGAAAATTAATGTTTGACAAATTTAAAATAATTTTAATTTATTCTGTTTTTTTCGCGATTCATTTTCTTCAAAAAAATTATAACCAAAAAATAATAATTTAATCCTAAATAGCTAAAGACTAAAATTAATAAAAAATTGTTCTTATTTTGTTTAAATTTGGAGTAAAAGCTAAATTGACTTTATTGCTTAAAATCATTACAAATCCATATTAACAAACCATGGGCCTTATTATTTTAATATTTAAAATCACTCCAATAAAATATATAGAGAATTTAAATTGAATCTCAAACAAATTTCGATTTTGATACTTTTTGAAACAGTTAATATGTTTTCAAAATAATTTTAAACTTTATATTTTTATTTTTCATTTATTCTATTGAATTTAAATAAATCCTCAAAATTTGAAAAATATTTCTATACAATTAATCTAAAATTAAAAAATAAAAATAAATTTAATTATAAAACTTTACCTTTCTCATTGAAAATATGAAATAATCTTGAATGAATTTCTCCACAAATCCAAATTGACTTTCATTCAGCCAATTTTCCAATTGTTTAGTAGCAGAATTATTGCCATTTCTCCCAAAGAATGCTCCCTTATCATTGTCAGCAAATTCCAATCCAATTATCCAATAACGATTCAAAGAATTCCTTCTGTGTGATTTTTAATTTTTATTAAAATATAAAAAGTTATAAATTTTTTGAAATTATTCGCTTGAATTTGTACATTTTGCCCTATCTAAGCAATTTTTGAAGTTATTAAAATTTTTAACATTCAATTGATTTCTTTCTAGAATTTTGATATCAATAACATTGTATCAATAATTGAAAGACAAAGATATGGCCAAAAAAAAACAAAAAAAATATGGCTTATTTTATCTTTTTTTGGTCAATTGATTGTTGTAATTTTGGTCAAATAAATAAATTCTTTTCCTAATCAAATTATTCTATAAATATTGAATTAATAAAACTATTAAAAAAATAGTTAAATATTGCCTGAATTCTGGTGGAACTGCCATCAATTTCTTGGCAAGTTCATTCAAATTTTTCTTCTGCTGTTTTTCCATATTCATATTTGGTAAAATGTGGCAACGCAATATGCCGGTACTAGGATTTCGTTCAATGGAGAAAATGAGCTGAAGCCGAAGTTGATATAAAACATATTCGCCGCAAAATTTTTCGCCCAAATCTCTTTGCTCCTCAGAAGATGATGATGTTTTTGCAAAACAATAGAATACAATGTAATGGGTGTACTGTGAATATTTTATAAAATTAATAAATATTTCCTTTATTTTCTAATTGTCAAGACAATTTTTATTTTGGCAACAAAAATAATTATTCATAAAAATATTTTTTAAAAACATTTATAAAATATATTTTCTTGAATATAATTGATTTTGAACCTTTTCTCCAAATAATTTTTTGTCATTCAGAAATGATTTCCATGAATATTTATTGTTAGCATTTTTGTCATGTTCGATGATGGCATGGCGATTTTGTTGATGTTCTCGGATCTTCTCAATCATTTCCAAGCCTAATAAGAAAATAAATATGATTTTATACTATTTTTAAGGTTCTTTAGATTGAATTTTTATGAATTTGTAAAATTTTTTACTACCAAATGAAAATTCAAATTGTTTAAAATTTTCCTTTTCTTAATGTCGCATTATTCTCAATTTTGATCAAATTCATAATTTATAGATTTTTAGATAAAATTATTTCGAAAATATTTTTACCTATTAAAATTAATAATATAAATGTTCACCAAATTTCAATTGCCGTTGAATAATTTGCTGGGTGGAATGATTCACACTGTATGCCACATTTCTTTCCGGTTTGCATGGTGAAATGATTGGCATATTCAGGGTGGGCAACAGATGCCATCCTTCCACATGTCGCACTTTGCTTTGCAACATTTTGTACTTTTGGCCTTTTTCCCTTTCCGCTTGCCAGCCCAATTTTTTGTCCCTTGCCTCCGTTTTATCCGCTCACAATTTGGCAAATTGAACTGGCATTGGCCATGGCCAAGTGACGAATTGTACGAAGAATTGTTCCAAAATGAATGGCACCATCGGTGTGATCGGGAAACGAAGCAGGATTTTGAGTAGCATTAAACCCAATGAAGCACCATTCAAGAAGCCATATTGTCCACCATAGATATGATTATCTTAGATATATGATGGATATTTTTATCAAATATTTAATTTAATTGTTTTATTGATAAATTTTATAACAGAGCTCTATGGGATAACAAATATTTCAAAATTTATTTTAATGGAAAAAGAAAAATTTTTAATAAAGTTTCCTTGATTATTTTGAAGCCTTTGGACTTTTTTTATCCCTTTTTCCATGTTTAAAGCAATTCTGAAAAATTATTATTTCAATAGATCAAAATTTGTATTTCACCACAAAAATGAATTAAATTTATTTAAAATTCTCATTTTTTTTATTTACATGATTATTCTTTGATAATTTTAAGGGAATTTTTCTTTATAAAAATAAAGACTATAAAGATATTAATTTTGATTTTGATGACTCACTTTGAGCCCATTTCTTCAATGCCACAAGACAAATGCGGAATACTCGTAGCATATTTTTATTAGTCAATTTTTCCAAAATAAATTCATTTAATTGATAGCCTGGATGAGGGAAAAAAATTATATATTTTTAATTAGATAATAATTATTTGAATATATATAATTGAAATCAATTACTACAATTTTTTTCGAAAAATTTGCAGGCTTTTTTTTCAAAACCAAATAATTTTAAAATCTATCTTGCATAAATCTTAACTTTACACTGATCTTATCTAACAATTTCCTTAAGCCAGATATAAGGCCCATATATTTTGAATGAACTGAGATGGAAATTTATCAGTAAATAATAAATATGTATAAAATATCAAGGATTAATCTTCAAGTCAAAAAATTTTACAGACCAGAAAGTGCATGGATCATGCCGGCCCTTGAATCGTTCCAATCAATTTCATAAATATCCTCCTCGCCCCTTTCGCGGAATTGTTCGATGAGAAGTGATGTATTTTGCAGCGTTTTTTCGGAAATTATTCCATAGCCTGGCATTGAAACGAGGACCAATTCAATTGGAGTACATTGGTATGCCGGCAATTTTGACCTGTCTAAGTCCATTTGATGCCGTTCAAAATGGGTACAATATGTGAATTTCAAGTGGGGAATGTGATTATTCGGATACTTCGCCAAGTGGAATACATTATTATTCTAAAAATATTAAAATTTATTGATTAATTTTGAATACAATTTTTAATTATATTGTTGAAATGTTCATTGGAGGCAAAAATGGTTAAAATATTTTCGTTAGAGGACAAGGACTTTTTTATTTTAATTTTTTTTATGATAATTTATATTAATTTTTAATAAATTAAACAAAATCGGAAATTTTTTGGATTAATTTTTGTTATTTATTATAAGAGAGAAACATTTAAAAATTTTTCTATTTTTTATTCCCAGTATCAAAAAAAAGGATCTATTATTTTATTTTCTTCATTAGATTTAATTAATAATTTATATAAATAATTGATTTTGGATTATTATTTTCTGATTATAAATTTTAGATTAATATTTTGTTTTTTATTTTATAAGATTAAGAAATTTGCTTTAGATTACTAAAAATTTGAAGAATTCAAATTTTGTAATTAAAAAAAATTATTCTAAATTTTAATTATATTACCTGACAAAGTTGACAATACAATGAATCAATGTCCAAACACAATCGGTTCGATTCACAAGTTGTCTTAGCCTTGCCAAAGAATCGTTCTCTTCCAACTCGTTTTGATGCAATCAAAATTGCATCGATGTCGGAATTGGGCGTCCAAGTGCCCAATTGATAGGAGCCACCAATTTTTAGAGTCGATTGTGGTGCCTAATAATCAGACATGAATTATTCAAAAATGTCTTATAAATGTACCCAAATTGTGGTGATAATATGTTCAATTCGCTGAATGGCAAAATTAACTTTCTGATAGCGCAGCCGATTGTTTGGCCCCTCTGCTTCATCTTCATCCTCATTTACAACAACATTGTAGACTGAGTCCCGAATTTGTTGGGTGCTGCCTCGTGTCTGCCGAATTTGGTCACTGCTCCAACGGAATTGTTGGTATAATTTATTGAATTCAATTGTAATTGCATCTTTTGGTGAAGAATTATTTGGCGTATATTCATTCAATAATTGATGATCTTAATTTTATGGAATCAAAATACAAAGCAAGAGGAATTATTAAAATCAGAACAGGCGGAATTATTAAATCAGAACAGGCGGAATTATTAAAATCAGAACAGGCAGAATTAAATCAGAACAGGCGGAATTATTAAAATCAGAACAGGCATAATTATTAAAATCAGAACAGGCGGAATTATTAAAATCAGAACAGGCGGAATTATTAAAATCAGAACAGGCGGAATTATTAAAATCAGAACAGGCGGAATTATTAAAATCAGAACAGGCGGAATTATTAAAATCAGAACAGGCGGAATTATTAAAATCAGAACAGGCGGAATTATTAAAATCAGAACAGGCGGAATTATTAAAATCAGAACAGGCGGAATTATTAAAATCAGAACAGGCGGAATTATTAAAATCAGAACAGGCGGAATTATTAAAATCAGAACAGGCGGAATTATTAAAATCAGAACAGGCGGAATTATTAAAATCAGAACAGGCATAATTATTAAAATCAGAATAGGCGGAATTATTAAAATCAGAACAGGCGGAATTATTAAAATCAGAACAGGCGGAATTATTAAAATCAAAACGGGCTGAATTATTAAAATCAGAATAGGCGGAATTATTAAAATCAGAACAGGCGGAATTATTAAAATCAGAACAGGCATAATTATTAAAATCAGAACAGGCGGAATTATTAAAATCAGAACAGGCGGAATTATTAAAATCAGAACAGGCGGAATTATTAAAATCAAAACGGGCTGAATTATTAAAATCAGAACAGGCGGAATTATTAAAATCAGAACAGGCTGAATTATTAAAATCAGAATAGGCGGAATTATTAAAATCAGAACAAGCGGAATTATTAAAATCAGAACAGGCGGAATTATTAAAATCAGAACAGGCGGAATTATTAAAATCAGAACAGGCGGAATTATTAAAATTAGAACAGGCGGAATTAATAAAATCAGAACAGGCGGAATTATTAAAATCAGAACAGGCGGAATTATTAAAATCAGAACAGGCGGAATTAATAAAATCAGAACAGGCGGAATTATTAAAATCAGAACAGGCGGAATTATTAAAATCAGAACAGGCGGAATTATTAAAATCAGAACAGGCGGAATTATTAAAATCAGAACAGGCAATTATTTGCTTACCAATTGCATTCTGCTCCAACATTTGTTTGTAGGGAATCAAATATTCCTTCTCAAATTGTATCCTTAACTTTTCCAATGCATTTATTTTATGCTGATTCTTTTTCTGTCCTTGTTCAGCAACAATAATCGGCTGATAGCCAATCAAATAAACAAAATTGCGATTGTAAGCTTGATTTGTTACATTTTTCAAGGACCACATTTGTTTCAATTTTTCCTCTCCACAAATTGCTCGGACAAAACAAATCCAATTCAATTGCAGTCTCAAATAGCTTTGATCATATAAGTCTTTTTCTTTTTCTACTTCATTTTCTTTGTTTTTTCCATCTTCAATGCTATAACCATCTATTTGACCTAATAATTTTATAAAAATTCCATGCAAATTTGTCATCAACTCATTCAATTCTTTCAATTTCCATTCCCTCTCTTCCAACAAATTTAATTCATTCAATTCTCTTTGCATTTCCTCCACCATTTTCCAATCAATTGAATTTGGCAGAAATATTTTGCCCTGTTTTATACCTTCCAATGCCTTCAATTTTTGGTTAATTTCATTCAAATATGTTCCAATAGTCAGGAATAAATGTTCCTCCGGTGACCATTCTTGTTCCTTGATGAATTTTTCATAAATTTCGAAAAATTTATTGTATAAAAATTGGTTATTCAAATATTCTAAAAATTTTATTTTTTGATTTAAAAAAAAATATTTTTTATTACTTTCAAATGGAGGCAATTTATAGATATGATTTTTTTGTTCCACAATTTCATTGGACGGCAAATTAACCATTTCTCCTCCTTCTTCCTCTTTTTCACCTCTTTTTAAAATTGTAACTTTGCCATACTCCTTTTCCGTCGCCTTTTCCGTTTTTTGCTGAATTTTCTTCATTTTCTTTTTTTCATTTTTCTTTTTCGATTTGCTGCTAGTTTCAGGTTTGCCGTCGCCATCGGCAATATCAACCGTAGGAATAATTTCGGTACCACTGCCACTGCTCCCGCCGTGAGCAATATCAATTAGAGGAGCATCATTTTGATTTGTTGAAGGAGAATTGGAGGAAACTTTTTCTTTGGGGATATGGAATCTAACCTTTTTCTTTTTCTTCCCTTTTGAGGTTCTGGTGGAAGTTGTATCTTCTGTCTTTGTAATTTCTTCTTTTTTCTCTTCGTTTTTCGATTCTTAAATTATTTTAAATTTAGAAAAGTCTAATTTTGTATTGTTCAGGTTTAATTTAACCAAGAGTTTGGGAAGGGAAAAGAAGAGGGAATTTCTGCTTTTCTTAGAACGGTAAAAACATTGATACAATTCTTCTAAATTTTCGGAGTTTAAATATGGGCATTATTAGAGCTATGAAATGGGAGAGTAAGTGTCCTGCTTCTATTCTACTTTCTACAGGGTAGGGTAGCTGAGTATCGTTTTAATCAGAAAATGCGCCTAATCCTTTTTCGGTTGCAATTTCTTTTTGAAAACAACCAATTTTGATTTTTAATTACATCGATTTTCTGAAAAACAAACTTTAAGCAAATCTCTATCTATCAGGCGAAAAAAACATTTAAAATGGCGAAAAAAAACATTGAAAATGGCGAAAAGAGTATTCAAAATGGCGAAAAGTCTATAATGGTTTAATGGTTTGTCCTTGACCCCTAAACCTTATACTCATTTGATAGATCTCGTCAAGATGCGTCGAATAATATATATTTTCTCATGGTTTGATCAGTTGCAAAACCGAAATTGTGTATTTTTTTAAAATAAAAAATTACTTTTAATGCCGCCAATTTCCCCTATTTTCTGTTCATTTCCACTCTCAACAATTTGTTGAATTTGCACATTTTTCGTTTTCCCCATCCCTTCTTTTTCCGAATCAGAGTGGTCAGAATCAGAAGCCCAATCGGTCCATCTCATTTTTGATTTTTCAGCTGCTTGTGGCTCTCGTCGTTCTAAATAATTTTCATTAAATAATGTCCCTTTAGGGCCCTATTTCCGGCCTCGAATGATAATAACACCAAGGATCGAACCGAATTTGATGATTTTGGTATATTAAATTAAATACTAAAAAATTTAATTTAGAAGATTTATCCAAAATGTTGTCTATAAATTCACCCATTTTTATTGTAAATTTATAACTAAACGAATTCATAATTTTTTAAAATAAAATTTAAATCATCTAATAGCATACAATCTTCTCTTCAATTTGAATTCAAAAGCATTAAAATCGGTTCAGAACCTAATGGATGATTTATAATCATACACATTCATACACTCTAATTCTATTTACCTGTGCCAACATGTTTGGGTGCACCCAAATTTTTGGTCTGTGCAAACGGCTCTGTCAATGCTTTGCCCAAACTTTGTTGATTTTCGGTTTCCATTTCTGCTGCTTCTGCTTTGCCCTTCACAAAATATTCATAATCTTTGGCCTGAAATTTCATTCCGGGTGGTTTACCAATTTCCTTAAAAACGCTTGCAATTCGCTCCAAATCGCCAATAAAATTGAAAAGAATTTGTCGTCTTTTTTGATCGGAATGTGAATCTTACAATTTATTCAAATAAATTTTTTATGAATAATATAGAAATTAACCAACCATTTTTGTCAATTAAGAATTTTATAAAATTTAATTAAAAGTAAATATGGATTTATTGAAATAATCTAAATTTCTGGTACAAAAAAATAATTGAGAATTCAGATAATAAAAAAAATCAAAATATATTTCAATTCTAGGTAACACTGTGATTTTATTCCCACTTGATTGTTCAAATAGGGTAAATAAAATCAAGTGAAATTCGGGTATTTATGGAGTTTGTATTGTGTATCCCCTTTTTTGGGTCAATTAGGGAAAGTGAACTCTTTGGGTCATTAGGATTCAGCAGGATTAGGATTGGGGCCATTAGGGGTTAACTAAGATCTAAGATGATATCCCAACCTTAATTGACCCTACATTACCCTAACCCTAATCATGATGACCCAAAGGGGGAGGGGGACCTTCACTTTTTCCCTTCTCAACAAAAAAGAAGATACAAATTCCATAGTCCTTTAAGTACCGTTAAATGATGGATAAATGATAATATAAAAATCTCAAATTATTTGTATTTATCCTACGAATGTGCTCAAAAATAAAATTTAATTGCCAAAATTAGATATGATATTTAAAAAATTAAATATAAATTTGCCTATATAATTTTGGATGGAGAATATGAATTTAAAATAAATTTTCCATTTTCTGGATTTTGATAAAATTTTAGAAGACCTAGGTTATTAAATATTTTTGCAGATTCATTATTTTTTGCCGAATTAATAATTTCCCATTCCCAAATGCCCCGATTCAATTAATATTCCAATTCTCCTATCCAAAACTGACCTCTTAAAATTTTTTCAATTGATAATTTTTTGACTTCTTTTTTGTCTTTATTTTCCTCATTCTCTCTCTCTTCCTTTTCTTTCTCTTTCTTCTCCGCCTTTTCTTTCTCCTCTTTCTCTTTATTTTCTTTTTCTTTTTCTTTCCCCTTCTTTTCTTGTATTAATAGGCGGACAAATGCATCGGTGTGAAATTTTTGAATATTTTCATCATACTCCTTAAATATTTCTTCAAATAATTTGTCATCATTTTCATTTTCCACTGCAATCTTTTCCATCCGATAATTGTGTAAAATTTCTGGGATAATTTCCCTTTTTGGTCTATTATTATTTGTTTTTACTTCTGTTAGCAATCGTGCAAAGAATTCCCTTTAAAAATTCCAAAAATAAAAATAATTGAGCTTGAAACGATTTAGTTCTTTTTAATTTATCAGCAAAATAAAAATAGAATATTCATAAGCATTTTTTATTTAAAATTCTCTTTAAATGTTGCGATTAAAATTAAAATCGGTTAATTAAAAAATAAAAGTATTTTTTTTAAATAGAATACGATTTTTATTGACGATAAATTCCGAAATATTGACATAAATATTGACGAAAAAATAATAAAATATTGATGAAAATTGCGAAATATTGCCAAAATATTGATGAAATATTGATGAAAATTTAAAAAAAAAACGATAAATTTTAGCAAAAAAATGTTTTTTCGTTAATTTTTTAAATCATAGGTAAAAAATTCATTTCTAAAAAATGAAAATTTTTATATACATAGATTTAAAAAATGCCGAAAATAAATTTTTTGATTATTTTATTAAAAAATACCAAAATCAATTTTTTCAAAAAAATAGTAAAAAATTTTCGAAAAATTTTCAAAATAAAAAATTTTCATTTTTTTCAATAAACAATAAAAAAGTCTTCAAAATATTAATCAAAATGCTAAAAAAATGACGAAATATTGAATAAATATTGACGATCAAAAAATGGAAAACTATTGATGAATATTGACGAAAAAAAATCATGAAAAATCAAAAAAAACATTGATAAAAAAATGTTTTACATTGGTTTCAGGCTGTTTTAAGGTCAAAAACAAAATATTAATGAAATATGATTTTAATTTCAATTTTTTATAGAAGATTTTAGAAATTAATCTTTATAAATTTTGCTTTAATTTACTTAATAAAAATTATTAATTTTAATTCTAAAATTTTCTAAAATAAAATATTAAAATTTTGAGAAAAAAATTCTTCTGCCTTAGAAATGACTAATAGCCACATTTTTTAAATTTTTGGTCAATTGACCACTTTCTTATTACCTTTGAACACGGAAATTTACTTCCCCAAAATCGGTCAACACTTTGTCATATTCAATGCGGGCAAATAGGCGAATTTGTTCACCATATTTTGATCGAATTAATTGCAATTTTGAGGAGAGTCTCGCTGGTCGCATAACAAATTGTTCAAAATATTGCATGAAAACCAAAATATTTGCAGCCAATGAATAAATTTTAATTTGCAAATTTTCTCCTTTCAATTTGTAATTTTTTAATGCCAAATCGTAATTTTCCATAAGTCGTTTATCATTGAAAACTACAAAAATATTTTTAAAAAAAAATATTTGTTAATTTTAAACTTTAATTTCCAGAGGACTCATATGTTGAAATCTCTTTCTTAAGGCCATTTTTACTTATTTATATTTTAGACCTAAAAAATTCGTAGAATAGATAAAAAATTTTTTTTAAACAAAATAATTTGTTTTACTTGCTAAATCACCTTTTATAGCTATATAAATAAACTTTCCTAAAAATATTGTTGTTTGTTTTTTTTGTTTAATTTCAAGTCTTTCTTATTTTAAAATGCTGATATAAATTTTGCAAAATAAAATTAATAAAATAATCATAATGAACAAAAATTAAATTGAATTTTTTTAAATTGATAATATTTACTGCTATCCAATTTTTAATAAATTTTTTCTATAAAATTCTAAATTTATCTTATATTGGATAGAATTAATTAATAAAAAAATAAAACAATTAAAAATCTCAAAAATTATAAAATATAAAATTTTATTTTGAGACAATGCCAACAATTTTTTGAAAAATGTGCATTTTTTATATTTTATTAATACATATAAAAATTACAAATTTTATTAATAAATAAAAAAAAATTACAATTGATGTCGCGCAATGGATTATCCTCCAAACTGCTGGTGCCAAGCCCAATGGCACCTTTGGATGCTTCCTCCCAAACAATTTCAATATTCCTTATTTCCTTCTTTTCATCAACTTTACCGATCGCATTGGGATTGGTCATTTCTTTCCATATTGCGTCAATCACCGTTTGTTCTATATTTTGTTGTTTTTCCCTTTTGAAGCCCAAGCCCAACAATGTGTTCAGAGTGTGAACGGCGCCGATTTCATTGCGCAATAATTTTACCAATTCAGGATCCGATTTTAGAATATTTGTGAATCGTTTGAAATTTATTTCTTTCATATGATTTTTTCTCAATTCCTCCATAACTTGATGGAAATTTGCTTGCACAAATTCGCTAGTGACCATTTGAATTTCGGTGTTAAAATTCAAATTGCCCATCATGCCAGATGCTTCCTGAGTGTTCAACAGTGCGCAAAAATCGTTCATCATTTTGATGGAACGGATCATGTTAATTTGTTCACTACTCAACTCGGTGGACATTTCAATGTTTTTTGTGCCACTTGCTGTTGGAATTTGAATATTGTCTCCATCCTCTTCCTTTTCATTCACCCTCAAAACATTTTCCACTTCTTGTTCAATTCGTGTTATTCCATCATAACTTTTTCGGCCATATTCACGCTGAAAGTAAACTGGTATAATTTGAAATTTTTTGGCATAATATTTTATTTCGTCCATTATATTTTTGGAATTCGAATACATAACATCCAGGCTCACTTGAAATCGTCTCTTTTTATCCTTAATTTGCAATATTTCAATCCATTTCTCTGTCAAATAACCGTGCCCAATGCTGAGAAATATTTATTTTTTTTTATAAATTTTTTATAACAGACCTTTTTCTGTCTCTTCCCTTTAAGTTGTCTAAATATTCACTGCCAATCAATTTTTCTAGTTTTGTCAATGTTTCCTGGTCTTCTATTTGTTCTAAAAAATTTATAATTAATAATAATTTAAAAATATTTTATAAATATATATTTATTACTTTCCAAGCGCAAAGCAATATATGCCGAATAGAATCGTTTGCCTTCAATTAATTCATTCAAATAAGACCAACGCGAATTGAGAATTTCTTCATCGTCAAAATATTTTTTCTCTTTTTCTGTATATTCTTTAGCAATTTTTTTACATTTTTCAATATAACTAAATAAATTTTTGTTCATTTCTTTTCGATTTTCCTCCATTTGATTCTCTTCTAATTCACCAATTTGAATTTTGCCTTCCGCGTCATTTTTTATAATACATTTTAAATTTTTCAATAAATACATCCAATTAAGCATATATAAAGCTTAAATTTAAAAAAATGTAATGGTTGAATTAAAAACAGGCGAAATTAAAAAAAGCGGATTTAAAACAGGCGGAATTAAAACAGGCGCAATTAAAAACAGGCGAAATTAAAAACAGGCGGACTGCAATGTTTATAAGAAATCAATCGGACAAACATTTGGGAAATTAAAATCAGAACAAACCAAACAGCACTTTATTATTAATAATATTTTTTTGTATTGTTACATTCTCATTCTCACCAGGTTTTTCAACTGCCTCATATCCGCCTTCCCTTATGGCCAATGAATCGTGGAATATTTCCATTTCGACGCGGACATTCCACCATGCATTCACCAATTCTTGATTACCATTTTTGGTTGAAATTTGCTCATCAATATGTTTATCCAAAATTAGCATCCAAATCAACAAATCCAAGCCCAAAGTACTTCTTTTAATATTGGATGTCGCTTTCCACATCAGTTGCAAAACTTTGAGTCTCTCTTTATTTCCAACAAAAACAATTTTCTCAATATAATCCTCGATATTATAGATTATACGCAAATCGTTGTTGAGTTCTTATAAAAATTAATTTTAAGGTATTTTATGGCAATATTAATTAATTATAAAACGAAATTAAAATTGTAAAAATTTAAATGTGATACTATTTATTGAAAAAAGGCATTGATTGGTCTAAATTTTATATAAATAAAATAAATTTTCAAGCATATAATTGGCTAAAACAATCTTTTAAAGATTAATATATTTCGAAGTCTATGCTCTAATCTTTACATAATCCTAAGCCAATTTCTATTCACCAACAGTTTGTTGTGAACAAATTAATTTACGTATATGTATTTATCTATATATATTAAATATAAAAATACGATCGATATTAAATTTATCTATAATAAGGCTATTTAATCCCTCATTTCAATTGTTATTTTAAAATAATAAAATCGACAAAATTTACTTGTTCTAAATGGCGCCAACATTTTATCCATTAAATTTTCCCCTCTATTCTCCTCATGTTCAGCAGCATCAGCTCTATCCAATTGAAAAGGTTTTTGACCAGTTTTTTCCATCTCATTAATTTTTGACCAAATTTGTTCAAAACCACCAAAAAATTCGGAAATTTTATAAATATTTCCTGGACTAAAATTGCTGTCTAACAATTGTTTGTCCATCTTTTTAATCAAGTCCAGCCAGGCCCAATGTTCCTTCCAGAGTAATTCATTTCGAATTATCATTTTATTCTGTTCAAAATTTTCTTCTATTTCCTCCGCTATTTCATGACCTTCATTTTGACCAATAATTTTCCTCCAAAGTTGCAACAATTCCAGGCATATTTTTTGGGCACTGTTTTTGTAATCGTTTTTTACATATTCAAAGATATAGAATTTTTGTTTTGAAATTTCAAAAAGTTGATTAAGATGATTACGAACATTTTCCTCATTTTCTTGATTATCAAAAAGTTGATCGAATAATTTACGCCATATTCTGCCATATAAAAATGCAGCGGATATTCGGAATTCCCATATTACCAATTCCGTTTCATTTGTATCTTTTATAACTTTTTTATATAGCTCTATTACTTCTTGTTCCTCGATTGTGCCTGAGATTTAAATTAAAATTCAATTAGAAATATATTAAATGGCTGATTTTATTCGTCTATTGCTTAATTAGCGTTGATGAGAATATCTTTTTTAATAATCAGGGAATTATTTTTGAGATAATATTAATTTGGCGAAAAAAATACTGAATTTGGCGAAAACTTTTCGTGTCGAAAAATATTTTATTTTTGAGGCCATATAACTTGGCCCTAACTAGGGGTTTAGGGCTAGGGTTAGGTTCAGGGCAGGCATGGGATTAGGGGCTAAGGGCTAGGGGTTTGTGAATCTTAAAGAAGTCTGATTTGGCCAAGTTATATGGCCTCAAAAATATAATATTTTTCGACACGAAAAGTTTTCGCCAAATTCAGTGTTTTTTTCGTAAAATTAAATGACTTCCATTATTTTTCTAAAATTTCAATAAAACCGTTTTTATATTTTATTTATGCTAAAATTAATTAAAAATTTATGCTGAATGATTTTAATAAATTATTTAGGCCTTATTGGAAAAGAAATAAAAAATATTATCAATAATAAAATTCTCAATCCCGAAATAATTCTTTTAAAACTATTTTTATAGCTTTGTGCATAAAAAATCGCATTTTAAATTGATTTAAGTAAAATAATATAAAATTTCTTAAAATTAAAATTACCAATTCCAAGAAGAGTTGGAAACAAATTCTCCAGTTTAATCAATGTATTTGCTGATGTCATTTTTATAATTTGTCTTTTCACCAATTTCATTTCCTCTTGTCCATCTCTTGTTATGGAATTCATGGCCAATTTGCGCATTTCTCGTAGGAATTGGCTTTCTTCATTTTCATATTCATCCTCCAAGTGAATCACCGCCTTCTTTTTGCTTCCATTAAATGAAATAATTGCTTTAGATCTGTAAAATTGTTAAAATAGCAAATTTTAATAAGACGCATCTTAATTTCTATTTTTATTTTGATTATTTTTTCCCATATTATTTTGGTCATTAAAAAATACAAATTTTTTATTATCCTCTGATAAATCCGTTTTCCCTTATTTAATTAAGTGAAAAAGTTTTCGCTTGATTTGTTATATTGTAAATTTTGATCGGAGTCAAAATTGGAGGTTCATCCCTAGCAATGGAAAATTAATTTTATTTTTATTTTAAGTATATTTAATTCTTTTAAGAAAGTTGTAGAAAATTCAAAATTATATATTTAAATTAATAGGTACAAATAATTTTATAATTTTTAAAGTTTAAAAAAAGAAAAAAATGAAAAATTTTTATTAATAATTGCTCTAATAGATTTTAATTAATTAATAACAGTGGAAATAAAACAAAAATAAATAAATTTTTATTTCTTGCCTGCCCATTTTTGCCTCCGCATCTTCCAATTCCAGCGCCTTTTTTAATTGTTCCTCATCCCTCAATTCTTGCATTATTTTTTGTGATTTTGTCCACCAAATATCGAATTTGGATTCTTCCAATTTCATTCCATGCAATAATTTTATCATCGCTTCATAATGCATTTTGTTTGCACTTTCAAAAAAATTATTAACCCATTTTGGCATTTCCTCAAATGGATCAGATTTATCATCCAAATGGAATTCCAACCGGTCGCAATCGCCGCGTGTTTGTTGCATCAATTCTTTAACATTCATCGGTTTTTTTTCTATTTGTTTACGAAGTTCTAAAAATTATACTCTTAGCAATATCACATTTAAAACAAAATTAAAAAGAATAATTATGATGGGTTAAATAAAAAAAAAGGTAAAAAATTGTCAAATTTTAAATATTGAAAATTTTATAAATTGTTTTTAAATGAGGAATTTTTAATTCATTTTTATATATTCAATTTAATCATTTAAATAAAAATTGAAATGCCTTGCTATAATAAGGGAAAATTTTCAGCTGAAAAAATGGCCTCGCAAAGGCAAAATTTTAGCCAATAATTTCGAACTTCGATTGACTCGCGACAACTCTAGTTAGGAAGGATATATCGAATTTTTTGATTTTGAGTTTGGATTTAGAGCCAAAAATCCCAGAATGATTTGAATTATTTAATAAGATTTGCTGAGAATTTTTGTGTTGTCAAAATTTTTTAGAATTTTTTTTTTTCAATTAATTTAAAAATTTTCCTCAAACCAACCTTTTGCCGCTTGTCGAATTCTTTCAGGATTTTTGGGAAGAACTCTGGCTTCCTCGGCTCTTGCATCTAACTCTGTTTTTTTCCACAATTCGCAGGCATATTTGACCATGTCCGGAATTTCGCCTTTCTTATTTCTCGCTATTTTTTTCTTTTCATTTTCCAGGCCATATTTTTCTGCAAAATTCCAAGCAATCAGTCGGAATTGCATTCGGCGCTCCAAATTTACTTGCTTAAAAGGAAAATAATATTTTTAAGATTTTATTTATCTTTTTGCTCATTTATTTTAACAATTCGAAAACTGTTTTAGACTGAAAAATCTTTATTGTAATTTGAAATCTCATCAAAAGTGTTATTAAATTTTAATATATAAAGATTTAATTTAAAAATGGTTTGTTTTCAAGCAAAATAAAAATATTAAGTACTTAAACTGTTTAATTTGATTGATTCGGGATATTTTAAATTTTTTTATAATCTTTTATTAATTTTAAAAAGTCAATATTAAAATAATAAAGAAAAGAAAAAATAAAAAGATAGAGTTAAAAATTATTATTAATTTTTCAATTATTTTAAAAAATAAATTTATTTTTAAATTATTTAGAGGACTTCTTCCTCAATGCCCTGCTGTTTGACAGAATCAAAATTGGAGAGTAATATCAAATTGGTGTATTCCTTGTCCAAATCGAAAACTTAAAAAACATAATATATAAAAATAATTTGTTAATTTTTTAATTTCGTTACAAAAATTTGATGTTTTATCGAATTTATTATTAATAAATTAATTCAAAGTTAGCTCAATTTTATAAAAAAATTAAAATATATTTGAAAATTTCCGAAATGGATTTACTTTTTTTTCTTAGAATTTTATCTTCTGAAAAGGCCTAAAATTTAATCGCATTGCCTAGGATTTTAATTTAAAAAGCATATGTTTTTTTTTCTTCTAATTTTCAAGCTCTCATGAATAAAAATAAAAATTTTCACATTTTTTGTTTAATTATATAATTTTTAAATTTCTAAATAATTTTAATTTTAACTAGATGATAAATGGCATCTTTTAATATTCTATAATAATAATAATAATTAATTTTTTATTACATAAAATTTTACCAATATCATTTTGCATCGTCATGAAAATATTTTGATTGAATAAAAGGAAATAAAATAACATAGTTTTTATTTGATTGACAACATTCATTTTTAATATTTTTAATATGAAATTAAAATTAATTTCAATATTTTTATTTTAAATTCTAATTTCACTTTCACAGAACTAAAAAATGCCTTAGTTTTTTATAAAAATTTATGGATAAAATATTCAAAAATATTTATTATAATTTTATTTTATTGCTTAGAGAAGGGAATTTTTCGTGATGGCATTGATTTTGAATGAGGGAAAAAATGAAAAATGAAGGGCATTATTATTATTATCCGTCCTCTTTTCTATGCTGCCCCATAGGCAATAAATCACTCGTACAAAAATTGAACGGTTGATTCTTATGCCAATGCCGATGCCCGCGATGCTCGTCTTCATTTCCCTTCATTTTCTACCTTATTCCTTCTTTTCCTCTCCCTAAATCAAAATTATATAGGATAGGATAGGATAGTAGTAAAAGCAAAGAGTTTCGATTGATCCATTTTTATGGGCAGGGCATAGGCACGCAAATAAAATTAGCAATAACATTTTGAATGGCGAAATAAAATTTGCGCACTAGAATTTTACACCCCCGCGGGGGTGAACATGCACCCCATATTATTGGATTTTTCAAGGAAAATGGAGTTCGATAGGGAAATTTTGACCAAATTTTTTTAGGATATTAAAATTTTTTATTAAAATTTTTCTCTGCGAGGCTATTTTTAGGTAAAATTTTTCGCTGCGCAGCCATTTTTGGATGAAATTTTTCTTCGAAAAAATTTTTTATTTGAAAAATGTGGCTTTTTAAAAAATTTACGCTACCCCCGCCCCCGCGGGGATCCCCGCGGGGGCCCCCGCAAGGGGTCACCCCCGAACCCGAACCCGCAAGTGCCAACCCCGCAAACCCCGACCCCCGCACAACCCGCCCCCGCACTGCGGGGGCGCAACCCTAATCTGTTGGACAAAATTTATTTATTGCCGTCTTTCGAAGCAATTTTAAAATTTGGTTATTTATAATTTACTTACGCATAAAATTTTTAAAGGTCTCTTCCAAATGAAATATGGTTCGAAATTCTGACATTTGTGAAATTTCATGAATCACCTAATCTTTTCCTTGTCAATCGCGATTTGCTGCCAATTTGCCAGGAATTTTTCCATTCTGGAAATGTTGGAACCAACAAAAGTCGAAATGTTCGAGATTTGAAAATGCAATTAAAAGAAGGTAAAAATCGAAACAATTTCTAAATGGGAAAAGATAAATTGAAAAAAATTGTAAAAATTTATTTAATTTTACTAATTGATTTCATAGCCATATATCAGAACCTAAAGTAAAAGCGGATTAGGAATTTGAATTTCTATTAATTTATATGTTTATGGCCGAATCATATAATTTTAGAATTATTGAAATAAATATTTTAGGCATATTTACAATTTTTGTGAAACGTGGAGGAAAATTTGAACTAGCGCCAGTGCCTAAAGTTGAACCTCCGAAAATTTTCAAATCATTTGGCTGTATTCGAGTGGGAAATTGTTGTCACATTCAGGCCATGCAATTTATGATCAAATTTCAAATAAGTACCAAACAGGTTAAAACCGAGGTTCACATTCCAATTCATCAGCATATATATGATCAAAAAATGTGAAACATAATTACTTACGTGAAAAAATCGGTACTTATGTGTTATCTGTCCGCAGCAGATGTGAAAAGAAGGAAGGGTCTCCCTTTACGGTGATTAGGATTAGGGTTAAGGATATGTGAAATGATAACCTATCCCCTATAAGGACCCTAACCCTATACCGGATGACCCATGGGGATCACCGGTAACTTCTCCCAGTTGAACTAAAAAAAATCTGCGGACAGATAACACATATGTACCGAAAAATCATCTCCCGAAAAAACGAAATTATCCCTAATGAAATATAAAAATTATTCCAAAATGAAACAAGAAAATTATTAGATAAAAAATCATTCCGAAAAAGAAATAAAAAAATCATACAGAAAAAAAAACACAACAAATCCTTGGAAAAAATAAAAAAAAATCATACCGAAAAGAATTTGCAAAAATTAATTCTACATCTCTTTAGATAATTTAATTTAAATTTGACCATCATTTTTAGTTTTTCTGGAAATATATTCGAAATAAATTTGCGCTATTGAAAAATAAGCAATTATAATTATATTCATTCGATACGATGCAATAGAAACAGTTCTGTAGAATCAATTATATTTTATCGACAACAAAAATGAATAAAAGATAAAAATACCAAAAAATATCATTTTTTTAAGAATTTAATATCATTTTTTCAAGAATTCAATTAAATTTTTTCAGGTACTCTTCTCCAAAAATAGCAATATGATTATATGGAAAAGCAATTTATTACAACCAAATACTGCCATAAATAATGCCGGAAATGGGATATCCCAATTGTTTCGATGGCAAAATTGTAAACAACAAAATCCCATCGTTGATTGTCGCCAATTCTTCTTTGATTGGCTTGAGAAAGAGAAAATTTTGCTGGAATTACAAAACAACAATTCATCCAATGGTATTTGTCGCGTTCTTACAGAACCAATAGTGGCCAAATTTAATGGATATTTTATGATTAATTTGAAAAATGAAGGCAATTTATGCGAAGAAGATTCAAAACTAATCTATAAATGGATCTCCTCCGGTAGCGGTCATCTCGAAGGCAATAGATTGCTTGGAATTGATCATTTCGATGTCAACAAAGCATTGGAATTGGCTTGTCAAATTGCGACACTATTTGGAAAAGTGAGAATATCTTACAAAAATGAATGTGGTTATTACTTATTACGCGCTATTTTGGGTACCAAATTAATTTCAAAGAGCTTTTATTAGTATTTAAAATTAATATTAAATGGGATGAAATATTTATAGAAAATATGATAAAAAAAAGAAAAATTTATGATTAAAAAAGCTGTAAAATAGGCCGAAATTGTTTGGTCATAACTTCTCGCCAATTATATACGAATAATCTTGAAAAGATATTTCGTTTAAAGTGCTTGACATAAAAGCGTAAAAATTATATTAGTGATTAGTCTTAATAGAATGATAAGATATTAGCCAGTATATATACAAAATTAAAATTAAAACAAATTTCAATTTTATGTTTTTTAAATATCTTCTCACAGGAGCATTGTGACAAAGTGAAAGCAGAGAAAATGGAATTGTTCATTTTGATGCCTAAGGGTACACAAATCCCAAATCGATTACAACCAATTTGCAATATTCGTGGCGATCATTTGGCAACATTGCGTACAATTTCAATAACTTACAAAGGAGAACACGAAAAATCAGCCTATTTATTCTACACTAAACCATTGGAGCATTTATTTGAAAATAAAGAAGCGCGGGAATTGATTGAACGAAATATTGTTTATTTTGAATAAAATTGAATATGATTATTTTGAAAAGCTCATTTTAAGATATGAAATGATAAACTTGAATGTTAATTTATACTTTTATTTTTTATTTTAATTTAAAATAAAATATTTTTAATCATTTGTTTTAAAATAATTTTTCTTTTATGTGTACTGTACGTATAGTTAAAATAAAATTGAAACAACTCATGTGCAAAAAAAGTTGAAAATTTTCGTACTGCGATACTTGCGGACCCGACACTTGCGAACGAAACGGTCTGTAGCCGAAGGTGGTAAAGCTGGAGTGGCATTGTTTACAGCATATTATTAGGCATAAAATTAGCTACAAAATGACATCAAAAGCATTGCCCAATTTTGAATTTTCACCGAGTTATGGCCAAAAAACCGTCAAAATCGAAATTTTATTTAAATCAACGGTTTTTGGCCATAACTCGGTGAAAATTCAAAATTGGGCAATGCTTTTGATGTCATTTTGTAGCTAATTTTATGCCAATAATATACTATAAAAAATGTCACTCCAGCTTTACCACCTTCGGCACCAGACCGTTTCGTCCGCAAGTGTCGGGTCCGCAAGTGTCGGCCAACCAAAATTTTATGGGTGCAAAATTTTAGTAATTTTATTCTTTTTACTAATTGTTTTTAAACAAAATAACAAAGAAAATTATATCAAATATAAAAATAAAATGGATTAATTTAAAATATCCTGATAATTTAATTTAGAAATATTATTACCAGTTAAGCATATTAAATTCTCTTCAATGATTTAAGAATTTATTAATTTCCACCAGCAGAGCCATTCATAGACAAATTATTTCATAACAATTAATTTCGTTAAAATTACTAAATGTACTTTTTAAACATCTTACAACAATTAAGATTTTAACTTCCTTTTCAAATAAATTAAACAGATAAACATATTTTTAGACAGAGACAAACACCCACCCATTCAATTAAATTTTTTTAAACATTTGATTTTAAAACATACTGAACAAGTTTATTTACTAATAAATTGCACTTTTAAATTTTAATACATCAAGGAATTACTACAATAAATTGTTTTTACTAATTTCTCTCTTTTAATTTCATTAAATTAATTTAATTTTAAATTTAAAAGATTTTAAAAATTTTAAGCAAATCATTTAAATTTAAGGAGAGAATTTTAATCTTTATTTTAAAATTGTTTAAAAATTTCAAATAAAATATTACAAAAATATAATAATATTATTGTAAAATATGCTTTTTCTTGATATTCTTCTTCTTCTCTCTATTTACACTTATTTATCCAATGGATTAATGGACGTGGAAAAGGAGTGCGAAAATGAACAAAATGTAGCAGAACGAAAAATTTGCTTACAATTAGCAAAATGGACAAAAAATAATCGTGAAAATCCTGTAGTATGTACTTTTGTATTCAAAAAAATTGTTTTTTTTTTATTAGAACCGCTTTATTACATGCGGTGAATGTGATGATTGTAAGGCATTAAAAGATCCAAAAATACCATGGATCTCGGAGGAATGCAAATCAAAATGTACAAAAAGAAAAGACACATGCAATGGCGCAGTAAGTATAATTATGTAATATTATAATTTTATAAACTTAAATAATTTTTGTTTATAATAAAAGCATCCCTTTAAGGCATTACCTGGGGTTCCATGTCCACGCAACTATAAAAGTTTTTGCTCCTTAATTGAAAATGCTCAAAAAGGTTGTCCAGAAAGAGTTAATGAATGCATGGATTTGAATTGTTTTGATGGCTATTTGTACTATTTGAAGAGAAAAATTTTTCTGCTAAATTGTTTCCGAAGTATTGAAGAATATAGAAGTACATTGACATCGAGAACAGCCATACGTAAAGAATATCGTGTAATGAGTGATATGGAAAGAGGACGTTTTCACTGGGTATATATTATTTTTTAATTACTAATATATTTATTATAATATTATCAAACTTCCTTTCAAATATTTCAAATTAACAATTCAATTAAAATGAAATAAATATTTTTTAAATAAAATTACATAAAATTTTATTATTAATTCAAGCATTATAGACATTAAAGCAACTTGCAATCAATGGTAAATTTTATGGTTATGCTGGCACACATGGAGATCTTGCTGTTGGTGGCAGTGCTCATGCGGGGCCTGGTTTTCTGCCGTGGCATAGGGAATTCCTGAAAAGGCAACATTTTTGATGAATTTTAAATATTAACAATTCCTTAGACATCAGAATTGAAATTTTAATATAGGAGAAAAAATGAACTTAAACATGTCCAAAATTCTAAATCCAGTAAACATTTATGATTGAACATATAAATAAGCTCTTGTATATATTTTTTTTATTCCACTAAATAATGTATTTTGAATTTCGCAGGGAATTGAAATTATTTGAAGAAAGGGAATTAATAGGGGGTAGCTTATTAAAAGTGTATATACGGTTGCTAATATTTTTTTTACTTTTCTGATGATATAACTAGAGCTCGAAAAATAGTGATCAAAAAAAATCACAAAATAATGACACTAAATAGTGAAAAAATGTTAGAAATAGTGATAAAAAGTGAAAAAAGTTCAATATCTTGATCTCAAAAAAATTTATAAATGCTTTTTATCGCATTTTTATGCATAATTAATGCTAAATAGTGAAATCATTATTTTTACGTGCCTTATTATTAGATATATAACAAACAATTTAAATTTTAGCAAAGTTTATATAATTAATATAATTTTAATTTTTTCCACCGTTATATAATGTTTGTGTTTTTTCCCAAAATCTTATATATCTAATTAAATTACAGATTCGAATTTGAGCTTCGAAAAGTAAGTAAATTCTATTAATTTTTAAATATTAATTTTCAATTTAATGGTTTCGTATATTTCCTATTAGTGACCCTAGGATTTCTAATTTTCAGAGATTCAGAAACACTAGAACTAGAGAGATTCTTAATGAGGAGATTCTAATAAAGAGAAGTCGCAAAATTTCAGAAACGAAAAATGGATGAAAAATAAAAAGTATTCAATAAATTTTGCAACAAATCAAAATATGATATTATTATTGTGATAATAATAATAATTAAAAATTTAGATTGATATTAATTGCTCTTCCATATTGGGATACAGCGTTAGATGCACGTTTGCCAGATCCAAGGGATTCTGTTTTATGGACTGATGAATTATTGGGTGCAATTGATTCTCAAGGATATGTCATCGATGGTCCATTTGCAAATTTTAAAGCAATTAATTGGACAGAGGCAATCGATCCTACTGAACACTATGTTGAATATTTAGGGTAAAAACTTTTTCATTTTAATGAGTATTAGAAAGAAAAAATTTTCAATAAATATCGTCAACTCTAATTAATAATTATTTATTAATCCAAAAAACTATTATATGTCAAAAGTTGAGTCAATAAAATTTGGTGTTATATAATAATAAAATATAAGATAAATTACTTCGATGTGTAAAAACTCTCTGAAATTATCAACTGAACGGTTTAGTCATGACATAATTTTTGATTATCAAGAATTTGGATTTGATAAGATAATACAATATGTTTTTTAATTAATCGAGAAAATTTTAGAATCACTCATTTGGAGAATTTTGAAAGATCTGCATATGAAAAAAATATTACAACAATATACGAACAATATGTATGTATATTTATATTTTTGACATTAATTAAAAATTAAATAAGTATTGAAATCAAATTAAATAATGATTATTTTTTAAATAAAGAAGAATATGGAAATTAAAATTATCATTTATCATTTCTATTTCATAGATGAATCCTTATATTACACGAGATCTTGGGTTGACAGACGGTTCAAGGCTGATGAATGATCAAGAGTACACAAGAATTTAAAAAAAATAAAAATCATTTTTCAGCATTAACTGGTTTTTGAGTCAAACACAAATTGAGGCAATTCTAGCACATTCCTTTGCTACGTCAGTGGTAAATAAAGAGGAATATTTTAGTAAATTCTTTTAAATAAATTATTAAGAATTGTCCTTTCAATTATCGCGATCATCGCACAATCGAATGGATTCATGGCCTAGTTCACCAATGGGTGGTAAGTCAGATTCGATTAAAGATTATTATAATAAATATGTTTTTAAAAATTTAATTATTAATTCAGTCACATTTAAAGTTTATATATTAAAATTTTTAAAGGGTGGCGATATGAATGAGCCAACAACAGCAGCAAATGATCCAACATTTTATCTGCTTCATTCATTTGTTGATTTGGTTAATTTTTAAATTTTTATTTTAAAAAAATTTTTCAATTATACTCCTTTTTTCCTATTATTTTAATAAATTTTTTTTTAGCAATTTGTCAAAACATTTATTTTACTAAAAAGAAATTGTAAAATTTCATAAAAATATTGCTTTAGAATTCCTATATTCACTATTGGATAGAGTTTGAAAAAACACAAGATGAACAAAATTAATTCGGAAAGGTTTAAACATATTTTTGGTTTAGTGAGTAAATAATTGATTAAATCAACAAAATCATTATCAATCATTGCATTTATATGAAATCTATCGATTGGATATATAGTTTTTGATTTTTCTAGGATAAAGCATTGAACAATTAAAGAATTTCCGCATTTTCAATAGTCCTTTCGATATCATTTTTTATGAAAAATATTTTATTAAAATGAATATTAATATCTTTTCAAAGTTGTGGGAACAATGGCGGCAGACTCATCAAAATAGAGTGCAACGTGAAAATCAATATCCAATATTTATTACCGTAAGAATAATTTGATTTTAAATAAATTTATTTTTTTATTAGAATTGCAGCTCTTCTGATCATATGGCCAAAGCAGACATGGCCCCATTTATATTATGGGATAATATGGGCGGTCTCAAAAATGCATACACAGATTATTTGTACAATTATCAAGAACGACCAACATGCAGCCAGATGCGTCCAGATTGTGATTCAAAGTATTATATATTTTGGAAAATTTTGTGAACATTAATCTTTAGAAAATAATTTTTACAAATTAATTTAACGATAATTTAAGTCTCTTTAGGAATTTGAAAAAATTTCCTAGAAATTGACCGGACTTGCTCAAAAAATTTCCTTGATTATCTTTCCTGGATAAGCATAGAAAAAATTTATCTTAAATTTTTTCAATTATTAATTGCTTGATAATAATAAGATTATCATTAAACAATTTTTAAATATAAATAAAAAATTAAAAATACAATTTTGGAAAAAAATTATATAATAAACGGAGTCCCAAATTTTATTTTCCACAATATTCAGAATAATTATTGAATCGGCTTTAGGTTACGCGAGCATCAAAATATTGCTGAAATTTATTTATTTAATAATCCATGTTTTTAAGATATCTTTTCTGTGACAAATCGCACGGTGAACCTCAATGTGTTTCGAAAGTGAAATTAGGAGGCAATTGTCAAGGCTTCATCAACGGCGAGGATGTTTGCTATAAAGGTGTTTGCATCGAAGGAAGATGCCAAGATTTGTCCAATGTATATTATTAATATTTTAAATAATAAAATAAATTATTAAAATTAAGAATTGCTATAATCAACATAGTTGTTGCACGACTTGGGCAGCACGTGGAGAATGCTATATATTTCCAGGATATATGCGTATAAATTGTCCAGCATCCTGTGAAATATGCCAACCGAATTATAATATTAGTTTGAGTATGTAATTTAAAATAAAAAAAATATTCCATTAAAATTCCTTCCAATTCCAATAAATAATGAAACTAAATTTGAATTCAAATAGGAACTTTAATAAGGCTAAAATAATTTTAAGATGTTTCAAAGCAAAAATATATTTTAAATGAGGAAGGGGAAGATTTTTTCTAATATCTATCTATCAACTATTCTTTTTATGATTTAAGAATGCGCTGATCGAAGTCCAAATTGCTTTGAATTGGCTCGAAGGGGAGATTGTAGTCAATTCTCAAAAATTCAATGGATGAATGAAAATTGTCGACGCACATGTAATAAATGTGATCGAACCAGAGAACAACTATGCAATGAATACGGTAAAATTAAAAATTGCATAATAATAATATCTAATAAGAAATACAATTTTACTATTAAAATTTTATTTAAAAATAAAGCTAGTATAATTTCGAATTTTTAATATATTAAAATTATTGATAATCTACAGAATGTGCCGATTTTCATTATGAATGTGCCCAGCAGGCAAATCCATATAGTTGCCGCGATCGTTTTATTGGCACACATTGTTGTGCCACTTGCCGTAGAATTGCAAATCAATGGTTTGGCTGAATGATGCCGTCAAAATTAATAAATTGAAATTTCGAACTTTTATAAATCAATAATCACTTTTATTAAATGACTTAATAATGTTAACAATATAATTTACAGATTTGATTCTACATTCGATTAAAATTTGAAAAAAAAACATTTTTTCCAAAATTGTTCAGCAGCAGTAAAAGTTGATTAGATGGCTCGAAAAAATTCATGGCAACAGCTGCCATTTTTCCACATATTTTTTTCATTCACTTTCACCATTAAAAACATTTGCTTTGGCCACACAGAAATATGGCCATTTTTTCATCGATTCCCGTCAAATTCTAACCGATTCATTTTTTTTGCTTTTGGTTTAAAGTTTTATAATTTTTGAATTCATACTTTTATTAAATAAAATGAAAATTCATTCTTTTAAGTTGAATGAAATAAAATTTCCAGAAAATATGAACATTAATTCCATTTCGATGCCAAAATCATTTAAAATGAATTTTTTAAAACTTGATTAATTTAAATTTCATAAAAATTTTAGAAAATAAATTTAATGATGACGAATTTATTATTTTTCTTTAATTATTCTTTTAAAATCGGTAAAATCATCACAATTTACCAAAATTAATTTTTCCATGAAAAATTTTGACCAATCAAATTCATTTCATTGGTCATTGTATAAAATATGCTTTAAAATGAATCATTCAGCTACATCCAAAATAAAAATGCCCCTTCCTCTTTTCAATTTAATTTTTTTGCCAGTTTTTTTTATTATAGATCCCATCATATTAACTTATTATATATTTGCTTCACTAGTAAAATTGAACGTTAATTTTACTAAATTCCATTAAAAATACATTCTTACTAATATTTATTTTAATTAAAAATTTTAATTTAATTTTTGAAATTGTCTAAAAAATTTTAACCATAAAAATCTCCAAATTAATAAATTGAAAAGCCATCATTCAACATTTTATGGGTAATTTTTTATAAAATTTACAAATTATGTTAATTTATCGGAAATTTTTAAAAATTCAAAGAGCATTAAATTTTATTCCAATTTTTCTCCATCAAAAATAAACAAACAAAATTTACATTTAATACATTTTTATTTTTTGTATTTCCTTTTAATAAAAAATTTCTGATTTAATCAAATAATATTAACATAAAAATATTCAATTTTTAACTTTTAGAGGAAAAAATAAAATTTTTTCAATTATTAAAAAAATTTACCGTGCCATTGTCTTCACCACACTTTTTCTCTGTATCAATGTTGCCATTTGCAGCCTTGTTCCGGAACCGGATCCAGCCGCTTCTTCCAATTTGACCTCAATGAATAATGGTATTTATTTAAAAAAAATTTAAATAATTTATTAATTAATCCCTCTCTCCAGCGGCTTTCGGAGATGGCAGAAATTTGGAAGGTCAGCCACGAGCTATATTATGCCAATTTGGGTTGAAATATTTTAAGTAGTTGCTGAGCTATAGAAATGTAGATTAATTTCGATAGCATCTTAATAGGTAAATAAATAGCCACAAATTGATATTTAAAAAGCATTGATTATATATTAATTTTGCCAAATTATTTCAAAAAACTGTTCTCTATTGGGTTTAATTTAATTTTTTAATTTATTAATCTAGGATATCATTTTGTAGGCAAATTTTGTCCAATAAGATGCTATAAAAATTGATACAGTCATTCACCAACATAGATACATATTACTGTTTATTCCCGATTGATCAAAATAAAATTTATTAGAATTTGAAAATTACATCCCATTTTTCAGATGACATTGCTGAAGCATACAAAAATTGCGAAAACAATATTTATGAATTGAAAGACGCCAAAAGAATGAACGAAAAATTGACAAATGATTTGGAAAATGCTCAAAAATTGAACGAAAAGTTGGCCATGGATTTGGAATATTCACAGAAAGTAAACAAAATTTTGGTGAATCAATTGGATTTGGAGAAGGACAAAATCAAGAAATTGGAAAAGCAACGCAAAACGGATTTGGCCAAACTTACCGAATGGAAGGAATGGAAACGTGGGAACATTCGACGTGGAAAACAACTTAACAGTATTTTTTTTTTATTATTTTGAAATAATTTTAATAGCTTATTAGTCGAGCTTGATTAATTTTTTATTGTAAGAAATTTAGCATTAAAATTCACACCAAAATTTTTTTGATGCCTTTGTCCAAATCGGAGTCTATAATTCTAATTTTTCTATAGGGCCTATTTTCTGACCAATAAATAGCAATTTTGGGGCGAAATTTTTGAATAATTTTTTTATTTATAAAATATATTTTTTAAATTATATTTGTCTGGGATTGACAATCATTCAAATGGTTTTTTTTGCCTTTTAGGCACATCATATATAACAACAAATTTTCAAAAATGTATGAGAATTGCTGAATCTTAATTCAAATAATTAAAATAATTTTTGTAGTGAATATTTTCTTTTACCCAAATTAGATGACCAACACAAAATTCTAAAATTTTATTGCAATTTTATTAATGTATGTTCTCTTTTCACAGAGAAAAGCAGTACCATTTCGTTGCAAATTCCGGATCCCACTAAATTGTTTGCCAACAACACCAGCTTCCGAATCGAAGGAAAAAGTTTTCTGGAGCGAGTGGAAATGTTCGGTTTCAAATGGATATTAATTGCATCAAACGAATTGGACCAGGATTGGCTTGGACTCTACTTGAAAGCCATTCCGCCAGGGATGATGTTAAGAGATGATGGCACATATCCATATTCCCTTGAAGTGGAAGTGTAAGTAGAATTTTTGTATAAAAAACTATTATTATTCTTGCTAATTTTTGTCAGGACCCAGGGGGAATTTAATTTCTCGAATAAATAGTGTAAATATCGGCAAAAATATTGAAAATTTCCAAAGATTTTTTACGGTTTAATGGTTTGCCATTAAAATCTAAACCTTAAACCAATATATAGATCTCCTAAAAACGCACCGAATATTATTTAATTTTCAATGGTTCCTTCAAAAATAAATTTTTTTACATCGTTTAACCAGACGAATCCTTAGAATTTCTTAAACCTAAGCCGTTTGAGTATAAGTTAAACTAAATATTTCCCATTTATCAATAATTCGTATAGGTATTTTCTGGGTTTTATTATTAGCCAGATATTCGGGCAATCTCGTAATCAGATTTATACTCCATATTCATATTATACAAGTCGCTATAAGCTGAGTTTAAATTAAATATAGAATAATAATGAACATAAAAAATATATACTACTAATACTAAATTGATATATTTTCACTTTATTAAATAATCTCAAGAATTTATCACTTAAAAATTTATAATTTTTTTTAGCCATTTCCACATTTTTTGCCGATCTGAGCCCGATCAATTTTATCGTTCACCAAAATACAAATTCGTATATAATCAGGATAATGACAGTCGTGAAGGTGTTTTGAATGCTGACTTCGGCGAAAAGCAAATTGCCAAATTGGAGGTAGCAAAAAAAAATTTAATAAAAAATATTCTTTTTGCAGGACATTTTAAACCCGTCAAAGGGATTCATCCAGAATGCCGACGACGGCTCGATTGGTGTCTCAGCTCAGTTCAAAGTTCTCTCAAGCACAATGGGCAATCATATATTGGATGAGAAAGCAGAGGATTTGTGAATGAATGAGTTGAATTTTTGGATAAAAAGGAAATGAATGAATTTTTTCTAAGGAATATAATGAAAAAAAAACATTAAGAAACAAAACTTTATCCATTTAATAAATAAATGTTCATCATTATCAAATATATATAGAGGTACTTCACTTTTCCACTAGTTACATTTTTGACTTTATTTTTTTATGTAGTAGAATTGGAATTATTTGTCAATTTACATTGCAACAATTTTGCACTTTTTCTCTTGTTTCTTCTTGGAATGTTGCGATTTTATCCAACATAATTCCTCGTATTTCCTTTGCATTTTTTCCTTCGTCATTATTTGTTTTTGCCGATGCCCCCTCTTCATCCTCCCTTTCTAACTCTTTTCGGAACAAAACTTCACTCAATGTTTTGAACAATTTGCAAACATTCATCGATGTTTTGGCCGATGTTTCGATGAAAATCAGGCGATTTTGGATTGCATATTTCTACAAATTAAATTTAAAATAATTATTTTAATTGAGGAGTTAATTTTTCTTTTGAATAAATTTACAACCCTTTTATAAAGTCGATTTCTGATTATCTTTTTGATACTAAAAAATAAGGATAAATTCTTGAATACTTTAAATTTTCTGGTTTATTAAAACCGAAAAAAAAATTTATTTTTTTTTTTTGCATTTTTACACGAAAATAAACAATAATTTTGCATCTTTTGTTTCATTTTTCTCCCTTTTTTTTAATAAAAAAATATATTTTTAACAATTTTTTTAACAAATGAACACCTGGGCCTCCTCCAATTCCACTTCTCTTCGTTCATCCAAGTCCACTTTGTTGCCAACAAATGCGATTTGCACATTTGCATTATCAAATCCAGTCACTTGCGCATTTCTCAAACGTTCCACCCAATCTTTTGCCTTCACAAATGAATTCTTTAAAGAGATGAATTTTTTATAGAATTTTTGCAATAAAAAAAGACTTGATCCGAAATATCATAGACGACAATTGCTGCCTTTGCCTCTCGAATGTACATTGGGGTAATGGAGCGATAACGTTCCTGAAAATTATTAAAAGTGTTATACATTTGCAAACTTTTTGAACAATTTTAAATTTTTTCTTGCGAAATTTGATCAAAATTAAAATTTTTATAGAATAATTTTTATAAAAATTCATTAATTTCTAAATTTAGTATCGGTGTCGTCCTATTTGCTAAGAAATTCAACAGAGTTTTAATAAAAGACTAAATTTTTTGTAAATAAAAATTTAGTTTATAAAAAGATTTTAGTATTTTTCGGAAAGAATTAATTAAAGAATTTTTCAAAAATTTTAATTCACGATTTTAAAATAATAATCAATTTTTTAAGAAATGGAACATTTTTCAAACTATTTTAAATACAATTAATACGCATTTTTCTTTCAATGTCGAAAAAATTTTATATTTTTAAGAAAAAATGAACAAGACTTTGAATTACAATAAAAAAGATTAGCCAATTATTAATTTAATCTCTTTAAAAAATTATTGGAAAGTTTTTCCATACTTTATGTGACTATTACACACCTGACCAGCTGTGTCCCAAATTTCCAATTTGATTTTTGCGGATTGTCCATCGGCATTTTCAAACCAAATTGTGTGCTCAAAGTAGGCACCAGCAATTGTTGCTTCTAAATTCTCAGAGAATTGGTCTCTGTCGAATCGAAGAGCCAACGCCGATTTGCCAACACCAGATTCTCCCAAAAGTACTATTTTGAAATCATTTTGTCTAATTTCCCGAATAGGGCACGAATTCGGCAGCTGAAATCGATGAGAATGTTCCACTTGTTGTGCGTTTAACATTTGATATGGCAAATGGGAGAGCATTTTTGATTTGAAGAAAATAATAAAACTTATATAAATCAAAGCTTTTCTGAAAAAAGGTAATTTTAAATATTTTATAAAATAAAATTTAGTTAAAATTTTTAAATTTTTTTCCTTGATGAGTTTGGAAATAAAAAATTTCAATATAATAAAGGGTGGAAATTATATGATAATTTGGGCCCCAAAATAATTCGAAAGCATCGCAATTAATAAATGAAAATTAAAAAGAAAATTCCTGGTTTATTTTCCTTTTTGTCCAAATACCCTCCATTTATTTTATCAATAATTTCATTATAAAATAAAATTTCTTAAAACAAAAATGGGGTGTGGCCATCATCAATCGTCCTTATCATCCCTCAAATTAAAATTCATCCATTATATTTCCATTCATTTTTCAATTTTATGGAAAGATAATAGGAATGAATTTTTTGAAATAATAAAATGAATATTTTTGGAATTAATAATATGATTATTTATTCAATCTTCGAAAACAATAAAGAATTTGATAAGAAAATTTTATTAATCATCAAAAATTTCTTTTTTTTTTATTGAGAAATGCAAATTATTAATAAAATAATTTTTAAATCAATTAAATATATAAATTTGGAAAAATTTATCAAAAGTAAAAATTCATTCCTTGAGCAAAATGAGCATCAAAAACTTAATTATTTCGTATTAGAAATACTGAAAAATTAATTTAACATTATTTCTGAATTCAAACGAAGAAAAAATAAAAAAACTGAAATTTTTTCGACCAAAAAAATTGAAAAAAAAAATAAAAAATTTTAAGCCGAAATAAATTTTATCATAACAAATCAAAACAGAGTTAACTATTAATGTAAATTATTTTTTTTTTACAAAGCTTGAACACTTACAAAACAAAGCTGTTTTGTTTATTAATAAATTTAATAAAAGTGTAAAATGTTAGGGCAAAACAATTCAATTTCTTTCTTCTTATCATTGTAATATTCCGTTGGATTAGTGTAGAACACATATGCCGATGTTTTAATATCCAAACCCTCAAAATTGACGGTAAATGTGCGAAGAGTTGCCAGATGATCTCCTTGGGCATTGCAAATTTTTTGCTTCTCCATTGGTAGAGGCATGGAATCCGAAGGCAATAAAATTGTCAATTCCATTTTCTCAGCTTTTGTTTTGTCAAAATGGTCCTTTAAAAATCATGTTAATAATAAGAAGAATTTTGTAAAAATTAAAAAAAAATATATATTTTTTTTTGAAAAAGTAGCATATTTACATAAAATAGGGTATGGGAATTGGGAAATTTAATTAGTTTGGAAAAAAATATATATATAGCCCAAAACAAACTGTTCAGTTAGAGTTACTGTAACACCTATATTTAAAATTTTAACCCAATAGATAAAGGCAGTCTAATTTGTGAAAAAAAAACACTGAATTTGCCGAAAATTTTTCATGTCGAAAAATATTATACATTTGAGGCCATATAACTTGGCCAAATCAGACTTATTTATAAACCCCTAACCTCTAGACCTTAGCCCATAATCCCATCATGCATTGAACCCTAACCCTAGCCCTAAAACCCTAATTAGGGCCAAGTTATGGCCTCAAAAATATAATATTTGGTACTAGTGCAGATTGTCCCCTACAAGAGAAGGACGGACAGAAGGGAAGGAATTGATGGAAGGGAAATGTGTCACTCATCATATTGAGATGAAGGGAATGGATTCAGCGAGGGAGAAATGAATTTCCTCGTGCGGGGAAGATTCCTAAAACGATGCAATTTCTAATTTAAATTTTTGATTTAAAATTAAAATAATTCTGAATAAAAATAATAAAATATTTAAATGTATAACTCTTAATTCCCCATCCCCACCCTCGATTTTGAGGATTCATAACTAGGCAAAATAAAATCAAATAAATTTTCATTGAATTTTCGAAATTCTTTAAAGATCTACAAATATGATCTAATTAATTCATAAATATCCACAAATTAAAGGAGTTATACTCTAATTTTCCCAATTTATAAGGAGTTGAAAAATAATTCCACATGGGAAATCAAAAGAGATTACACGGTATATATAAAATTAAAATATAAAAACATTAAAAAACTAAATATTTTTTAAAATTTATTAAAACAAAATCATTCAATGTTTAGGAAAATAAAAATACAAAATGTCTAGAATACAAAAACACAAAATCTTTAAAAAAATGTTTGGAAAAATAATAGAATTAAAACACAAAATGTTTGGATGAAAAAAAAACACTAATGTTTGTGATGAACTAAGTTTTTTTCTCTGATTTTTATTCCAATTCTATATTTAATTCTTAGTTCACATTTTACCGTTTTAGGAATCTTCCCCGCACGAGGAAATTCATTTCTCCCTCGCTGAATCCATTCCCTTCATCTCAATATGATGAGTGACACATTTCCCTTCCATCAATTCCTTCCCTTCTGTCCGTCCTTCTCTTGTAGGGGACAATCTGCACTAGTACCTAATATTTTTCGACACGAAAGATTTTCGGCAAATTCAGTGTTTTTTTCTGCAAATTAATATTAAATCTGATCGGTATATTTGAAAGTTTATTCTGTGGTTTAGGTTTAAGTTTAACTAATATTGGAATAATGAATCCAAAACAATAAATATTTAAACGTTTAATAGAGATTTAATTTATCCAAACAATTATAATTTACATACAAAATAGAAAATACCATTCAATGCTTCTTAGCAAACTCTGTTTAATGGCATTGCTTTTTTGTAAATATAGGAAAAATATTCAAACTATTATAATTATTTTGGCTTTATTTATTTTCTTTTTTGGACAATTTAAATTAATTTTTGAAATACTAACTTTTTTGAAGAGATTGGCAATTTGTTGTGCCAATTCCAATGCTTTTTTGCCATTGAAATGGTTGATTTGAAGAAGCCTTACTCCCTTTTTCTTGGTAGAAGAAATCCATGCATAAATCAATTTTGCATCATCTTTGCTCAAATTTCGCTCACTTTTGAATGATATTGAAAATTGGCCATTGTATTTGGCCACAAGTGGAAATGATAAAAATCGTGTAAATTCTTTGCAAGATTTGCTGCGTTTCAATTGTAGCCCACATTTTTTTTTCTCCAATATTTCCAAAAACGATTTCTTTTCTTGAAATATTTTGTAATTCTTTTCTTGTTTTTTCCAACGAGGGAATCGGCCGAAATTTTCAAAATATTGACTGCCAACATTTGATAATAAAAACTCTCGATGGCATGAAATGGAGAAATTCCCATTTGATAGAAGTGACTTAAAAAATTATTCATTGAATTATTTAAGGCAATAATTATTATATTTAAATGGGTCTCACATTCAGATGCACTTTTTTTAAAAGATTTTTTTGTACTTTATTTGTGCCATCATGTACTTTTTTTTCACTAAATTTTTTAAGCGCTTCCATTTTTGACTTAAATATTTTGCCTAAGGCTTGAAAAATTGTAAAAATTTCTTCTAAAAAAACATGTAATCTTAGTTCTGCTTGATTCCTTCTTGTTCATTTATAGTAAATCTAATTAACTAATTATAATTTATATTAGCTTAATATGAAAATCTTTATTTTGATACCAAAATCTTTATTTTCAAGGCTCTGTACTTTATTTTAATCTGAGAGCCCTGTATTAAAATTAAAATATAAATAATTACCTGAAATTTATTCAAAAATTGCATTCCTTGAAGCCAACAACATTTTCGAACTTGAATTTCACCAAATGATTTGAAAATTTTAGGCGGATCAACTTCCGGAATTGACACGGATTCATATGTTCCATTTCTCTTCTTCACGAATATTGTCAATTCGCCTAAATATTTTTAAAAATTTTCAACTTATAATTTAGCCCTCTGACCTTCGGCCGACAATCGCATCTTCAATTTATGAATATTTCGGCGTCTTTTTTCAATATTTCCAGAATGGAAAAATTCTTGACAAATTGGCAACAGATAGCTGTTAACCAGAAAAATATTCGGCGATTCATATAATTTCACAAAAGCAAAAATGTCGAACCAAATTTCATTTGGAAGAGACCTTAGAATTTAAATTTTAATGAATTAAAAATAATTAAATTTAACCAAATTGCCAACAAAGATGACAAAAATAAATTATGTTGTTGTGAAGAATCAGAAGAAGTGGCAGCGGCGATTTCTTCCGAGTTTGACTTTGAATTGTCCATCAATATAATAAATTTTAAAAAAAAATTACTAAATTAAATTTTGATTATGATTAATGATAAATATTTAGTTTTAAATTTTTGGTAAAGTTTGCACAATTATTTTCCTATTTTTAAATTAAAATATAATCAGAAAATTTCAAAAATATTCCGGCTAAATAATTTTGATTACCAGATTTTATTTTATTTTAAGCTTTATGATTTATCTTCTTATTTTAGTACAAAATTCGATTTATAATAAATAATAAAATATTTATTGCAAAGCTCATCTGAGACAATAAAATTTTTTGAAATTTTTAATTGAAAATATAGCAGAAATAATCCGAATTTGCTAAAATCAAAATGCCATCAGGGTTCATCAATTTCGTCGAAGATTCTATTTTCCATTTCACAGTCCTTCCCAATCTCCCCATACAATAACCATAAATGCATAAATCCCATTCAAATTTTTCGATGAATAAAATTTATTTTGCCCAAAGGAATTCCCAATGCCATTCAAGTTATCCATTTTTAAGGAAATATTTATTGAAAAAATAGAAGTATAAAACAAAAAATAAGTTGACATTGATCTGTGAATGTAATTTGAAATTTGATGGGAAATTTCAAATTTGGATGAATTAATTCTGTTCCCCATTTTCTCCCTTCAATTCAATTTTCTTTTGACGGCCAAAATTTCATTTTCTTCATTCCATCCAATTGCCCATTTTTAGCCATTCTGCATTCCTCTTCCTCTTTTTTGCTTATTTTGGCCCATTCACCCTGACTTTCAAAATTTTTGATTGGGGGTTGCTCTTTTAAGGGATTTCCCCAAAAGCAAATTTTGACCGTACTGCAACACTTGCGGACCCGACACTTGCGGACGAAACGGTCTGGCATCGATGTTGGTAAAGCTGGAATGGCATTGTTTATAGCATATTATTAGGCATAAAATTAGCTACAAAATGACATCAAAAGCATAGGCCAATGTTGAATATTCACCGAATTATGGCCTAAAAACCGTTGATTTAATTAAAATTGCGATTTTGACGGTTTTTTGGCCATAACTCGTTGAATGTTCAAATATTGGCCCAATGCTTTTGATGTCATTTTGTAGCTATTTTTATGCCTAATAATATGCTATAAACAATGCCACACCAGATTTACCACCTACGGCACCAGACCATATCGTCCGCAAGTGTCGGCCAACCACCAATTCAATACCATTTTGATTTCACCGTTTTCTATCGCAGTATAAATAAAATGTAAAATTTGATTAAAAATGAACCATTCGGCTTCGCATTCAGCAGGTAAATAAAAAGCCATTTATTCTATATTACCTTTGAATTGAAAGCAAATGAAAAGTGCGGTAGTGGAAGTGAAAAGAATTCTTACTTTTATTATTTCTATAAAGCTAATAACTACAGTAAACTATCTAATTTCCCAAAGATATCAAACATGTACAATCTTCTAAAGGCTCATTTTTAAAAATATAATTGAAATATAACTAAATTTTGGGGTGCTAATAAGGGTGTTTGCTTAAAGGGCTAACACCCTGAACTTCTATTTTTATAAATTTAATTAGGAAAATTAATTATAATTCTTCGAAATCATTTCGGCTTTTATTTTGGCAATAACTTTCTTCTATTTGGCCCTTATGAAATTTTCTGCTTGTACTTTGAGTGCTAAAGCCAAGTGCCGAGTGCCGACCATATTTTGAATTGGATGGGATGATGGTGAAGGAATAAAAAATAAAATGGAAAAAACGACATCATCCAGTGTTCTTTGTTTCCTAAATAAATTTTTATGTCTTCAAAAATATTCATCTGGCATTTACATTTATTTATTTCATTTTTTAAAATTTAACATTCCAACAATTTGTTTTTTTTTCATTCTTTGTGCTATTACTCTCTTTTCATTCCCTGCAATAATATTTGGCCATAAATTTTCTCTCATTTGCTCATAAAAGTTCACTTTCTTTTGATTTGTTTGAAGTTGCAGAAAAATGATGCAAAAATCGGGTGAGATTAGAGGCATCACTAAGATAATTTATTGCAGCAAAACTAGGGAGAATGAGATTAAAAATTATTTGCAAAAAAAATCATAAACAATAACGATTAATAAAAATAGTCTAGTCTGATTAGTGGAAAAAAATTAATTGCTTACATAATAATAATTATTAAATAAATAAATTTTAATTAGTGGAAAATTTATTTTTTTTTATCCCAAGAACAAATAAATTAAATAAGGAAAAATCATCACCAAAAAGCTCATTTTAAACTTTTACAAAATTTTTGGTTGGTTTCTCCAAAATTTCTACTCTCAAATTTTAATATGACTGATCCACCGACTGGCACAGTGCTATTTTACATTTTATTAATGTCCATTTTATTAAATGGATGCACTTTTTGGTTGACTGAGGATAGGTGAAAGAGCCGAGCCAAAAAATACGGATGACCAATGAGATAGAAAATTTTGTTACATTTGCAAATTTTTTGGGGCCATGAATTTGCATTTTTATAAGATTCCCATTTTTTGACATTATTTTTACCCTTTTATTTTGATATTTTTTTGGTCATCAATTCTAAAATATTAATTAAAATAACTTGGCCACTATAATCTTAAACAATAAATTGAGTTACAACAAAGTTTCAAAACGAGATAAACACAAAATATATAAAAATTTAATTATGTTTTATCTTTATTTTTCAAAATTTTTTTAAATTAATAATAATAAGATTTAAAAATGGATTTTATTTCCTTATTTTCTATTATTATTTTTTAAAATATTGGCTTTCTAAGACCATAAAATTTTGCCAAATTCCGATCGATTTTGAATCATATTCTGCATAAATCTTAGCCTTTATATGTACTATGTAGTCCTTACAAGTCTTAACACTTCGTTATGAATTGGCAAAAATATATTGCCAAAAAAGTTAATATATTTAATTCATTGATTTAAAAAAAATATTTATCGAATGATCATTATTTCAATGTTTTCATAATAATATTTTATTTTCCAAATCCCCCGAATAATTC